>JAIPRL010000668.1:13871-120774 GCA_025469235.1 Pemphigus obesinymphae
GGGGGGGTACTCTGTCTTAAGCTTGAGCTTCTTCCAGAGGATCGGATGTTTAAGGAGTTGTGAGGTGATGAGGGGGCAAATTTATGGTATTAATTTTAGAATTTGAGAGGACGGTTTCTTTTGTGGCCGTTGAGAAGGCCGGGGCGGTTTGAGATTGCCTTGATGTGCGGAAAGGGGGACGAAGTGATGGACTGTTGGAGTTTGGTGGAGGTGGCATTTGAAAATTCGAGAATCGACGGGATGTTGGATACTTTTAGCACAAATCATGTCGGCATAAATAGCCGGACACCGGCCCGCTGTCAACAAGGGGGGGGGCAAATGCCCACCCTGCCACCCCCCAAATGACGCCACTACACTAAATAACATTTTTTCTACGATTACTATTTTGATATAATATTAAATATACTGAATAACATGATTAATATTAATAGTTATGTATTGTACACCGAAGCTGCGCTTAGAATCGTTTATTAAATGCAATAGTTTCATCAAAAGTATCCTATCCAATAAACGAAGTGTTTCCACACCTACTGACACCCATCGAGCAAAATGCACCTTTTTTATTTCATATTTCTAAAATATTCTCAAGTTGATGAAAATTTTATATGTGTAAACATATTTTTTTTTAAACAAATATCGTGATTACACGGCAATTAAAAATAGTATTGACACAAGACTATTTTTAAATTTTTAGATTTTAATTTTAATTTTTTTTTTTTATTATATTAAATTTCCTATACAAAACCCACTTGAAAATTGGGTGTGTGAAGTCTTCATTTTAAAATGTCAGTAGAAAGGGGTTTGTATACAAGACAATTTTATAGAATACTTTTAAAAGGTATTTAAACTTTTTTGAATAGCAATGGTAATTGTTTTTATTTTTCTTACAAGTCTTAATAATTTCCTAAACAGAACCCCTTATAATAGAAGATGTTCATTCTCTTACTTTTTAATTAAAATATATTATATTATTATTAAAAAAAAATTTACCTCCATTTTGAATTTATATTTTTATTAAGTTTTGCTACTTATATTATTTTCTGTATATATATATAACGTTAAAAAGAAAGATAATAATAATTATTAAAAATAATATTCAATTTGAAGTGGTAGGTACTTTGAAGAGGACGCTTTTCGATTTTTTAATAAACACATATGGAAAACTGAAAAACTACTGAAAAATTACATAAAAATACGATTTTGTGAAACAAACATTTTTGGTAATACTATTTAACTATGTTAACTTTTTTTTTTTTTTTAAAAAAGTATTTTTTATTAAAAATACTTAATAGGCGTAAAATGTACTTTAAAAGGATGTGATATCAATATTTGCTGCTTCTGTTAAACCAACAGATAATATACAAAAATTACGCACAGTATTTGTATCACAACTTTGTCATTTTTAACATTGGAGTAAATTGACCTACCTATTACCAAATATATTGGCAAGTTCATTATCTATGCTTTGTCAACGTTTCGTTTTACATACTTTTAATTTTAAAGAAAAATATATCTATTTAAACTATTGGGATTTAAAAATAGTCGTATATCTGTGCAGTAATGTTGTCTTTTTCCAAAATTTTTATTTTAAAGAAAAATATATCTATTTTTATTAATTAGTTCTTAAAATAGTTATTTCTTTACAAAATACATAATTCTAAAAAGACGAAGCTAAGACATAGATAATAATCTCGTCTATACATTTGGTAATAGATCAATTTAGTTTAATATTAAAAATGATACAAATGCTGTACAGGTATCACGTCCTCTTATATACGAAACACAAAATATTCATGCACAACGTATTTGAACTACAAAATACAAAATCAAATACCAAATACATAAATTAATTTTAAACACTTCCTATTCCTGTAAATAAGGCCAGAACAAGAATAATATTATTGTGGTCATCGCATGCTATTTTTACTACCTATACACCTAAATAACCTAATACCTTCCCAAGTATAGGTGCGCGTGCCTTGCATCTGACTTCACTGTTTATTCAAATTTTCAAGAAGTACATACGCCTATATCCTACAGTATTATATTATAATCTAGGTTCTTGTTTTTCGTTTTATAATATTATATTATTTTTAAGAAATGTTTAATTTTGTAAATTATAAATTGTAAATTGTAAATTTATAGTGTAAGCTCGTCGTCCTAAAACTATCCAAGCCCGTTCAAAATCGTACCGATTTAAATTAAATCTAATTAAAAATAAATGAAAAAATACTGTACAAACACGTTACAGAGTATTAACGCACATTTTTTTTTTTTTTTTTTGAGAGGCTCAAATAAATTTTATTTTATAACCACCCCCTATACTACGCCTATGTAATATGAAAGGTAAAACAAAAAAAAGCCAGTAGACGACGTGCGGATGTTACAATTTGTCCAGGCACACGGCTGCAGTCACAATGGTGCTCAAAAACCACTACAGCCGGGATAGTGGCCGTGCAGTTACAGACGCGCTTTGGAATGCAGACATAGGAAACGCGTATAGACAACCGCATGGCTACAGCTGCAGCCAGCTGCTACTAGAAACATAATATTTCGTATAACACGGACTCTTACGCACGCACATAAAAATAATGAAATATTTTTGTACTCGACCCCTCGAAAACGGACGGTATCCAACGCCCATAAGACGGCGCCACACACACTGTTCGTTTTCAAGGGGTTCCAAATATGCAACGTTTTAGACATTTTTTCGAAAAACGGATATTCAACAATTATTTAAAAATATTAAATTCCGTTTTAAAAGTAAAAAATTTAGAAAACAGTCCCATTACATATCACTTTTTATTGGTGTGCGTTCGCGGCATTTGTTCAAAAACACGTTTGTTAACAACGAACGAAAGTGCAATTTAAAATAATCGTTTTAAAGTAAATACGCCTATTATAAAAATATACAAAGGATAATAATTTTGAGACGATTTCGTGGGTGTTTTACGGAACTTTAATAATGATTATATTGTTCAATATGTAGTAAAAACCGTATTTTTAATACTTTTTTTTTCTATATATTAATATATTGCAAAAATCCTATGAGATCATCTAAAAAATTTCGTTTTTATAGATTTTATAATGGGTGTTTTTCTTTTAAAACAATATTAAATTATCATTTTGTTCGTTTTTCGCCAACATGTTTCATGGTGGAACTTACACACACCCCACATCCCTTTATATAATATATTATTTTATACTCGTACAATGTATATAGATATAGGTAGATACAAATATAATGAAAATAATATAACATGTTATAGGTATAAATCGTTTTTATTTATACTTTTAATTTCATTTACTGTATGTAATACGGTAGGTAGACCGAATACGACAAGAATAGTTATAATCTTTGAAACGCCTACCTATAAAATTTTTATTCGACGTTTCTATCTACTCAGTACTCATATATTATATAATATATACCTATACAGGCATATTTTTTTTTTTTATTTTTAAATTAAATCTTGTTTTTATTAATTATTTTGTTGGCAATAAAGTTATGGGCTCACATATTTCTGTTTACAAGTCACAAATCATACTATTCTGTACCTATATTATTTCTTATATCGTGTGTCGGTCTGTAGCTGTAATAAATGTCTGTACATATATTATTTTTTCAACATTGTTAAATACAAAATAAATAATGGTTGTTTTTTTGTCGATAAATAATCTCTTCAGACTTCGTCAGGAATTCTAGTTTCGTATATATATATATATATATTATACACAGCATTTTATTATGAGGCAGGTGCAGTATATGTAGTTGTAGCTCCCCTTCAAGCATTCTACATTATACCCAGTGCGTTTGTATTCTGGTAACATTGCAGCTATATATTATAAAAACAAGTTTTTTTTAGGGTGCGTATATGAGCGTATACGTCGTTCGTCGTGCGTATTTATATATGCGTCGCGTTGGTTATTGTGGTCTTTTAGATTCTCTGAATGTCACGGGCCCGGGAGCATATTACTGAACACCAACTGATTTCGATACAAAGAGTTCATAGTAAATATTGAATCAATCAATTTGTTATCATGTTCATTGGCCATTTTAATGATTACATAATTTGGAGCTCATTTAAAGGAGGGATGACTAGGAATATTTATAGGTGAAATATACTATGACAGAATATATACAATTATTATTCTATATAAGTTATTAATACATTCAAGTTAAGGGTATTTTCCAATTTTTCACAAATTGAGTGTAGGATTTAGTACTTATACCACATCATAATTCATTATTTATTAATACCAACAGGCAACAATATTTTAATTCGATTTTTTTTTTTTTTTGTATCATTTAAAAATTATGCAATAGTAAAATTCGGTTTTATTGATGAATTTAATTTAATGTATTACTAATTAATTTTAGGTAATCAAGAGCTAAAGAACTTAGAAATTAAAACATTCAACACTTATTACACTATATGAAAAATGTATATTGACTATGCAATTTAATTTATAATAAATAATATATGAATACCTACATAATTTTAATACATACATAAATGTTTAAACCTATATATTACATAGTAAAATATTCAACCTACTTACTTGTTCAGCAAACAAACTGTTTTAGCAGGGTTGTTCGATGCAAATGTTTGGTAACTAAATTAATTTTGAGGAATCAGCAACTATTTAAGAACTTCGTTAACAGAATTTGGTTGCTCTTAATCTTAAAAATAAGAATTATTGTCAAGATTAAATCGGTTTTTAATTTAAAAAGTGCCAA
Source organism: Pemphigus obesinymphae (assembly GCA_025469235.1). NCBI lineage: Eukaryota > Metazoa > Arthropoda > Insecta > Hemiptera > Aphididae > Pemphigus > Pemphigus obesinymphae. The sequence goes on from JAIPRL010000668.1 coordinate 18,613, forward strand.
ATAGCCAGTAGGCAGTAGCAAACAATAATTAGAAAATTTATGTAATTCATTAATATACCTATTATTACATAATATATTCCTTTTTAATTATTTTAATAATTTTGTGACCGTGCAACCACGTTTAAATTAATAAGAGCAATTTTATCTTCGTTACAAAATATTAATCAGTAAACATGAGTAAACAAAATGTTTTGGGGAACTACAACCAACCAAACGAATCCAGTAAACAATACAGGAATCATGGTTACTAAAAACGCATCGCTAAAATACATTTAATGACAAACCAGTCGGAGGATACTATGCGCCCACGTTAGAATAATATTTTGTTTAGCTTATTTTCAAAATTATACCATCTACATTATGTACCTACCTAAAATCTATTTAAATGATACCTATACAGTATAATATGTTTTGTATATACAAATACGAAATTTGACGTTTATTCAAAAAATCACACACTGAAATGTATCCCCTGTTCACCCCTACTAACTATATTATAAAGTACGTTGTATTACACGAGTTTTACGAATATTTCATAGAATCGTCGATAACCCATATGATATTTCACTCGTGAGAATATTTCTAAATATGCCTACTGACGAGTACACGGACGGCATTCGAATTGGAGGGGACTGTCGGCCATTTTTATTTCGGCGTGTCCGGGACAAAGAAACGAGAGTCGAACACCCCAACCACAGTGCGTTGCATTAGTCTGTACTCCGTAGGCCGTGTCAGCAGTATTGTGTTTCGTCTTGCTGTTCGTGTGCTGTCCAAAAATCGCTATTCTTCAGCCCTTTCAGTATAATATTTCGGTTTTCGACGACAATTAAGGTTTCCATCCGTAAGTATTTCTGTACACATTTATATTATATAAATATTAATATTTGTATATATTATAAGTATTGAATTTGAAATATTGTCCGCTGTACTCCCCGTAAGTTGCACGTATAGCGTCGGGAGTTTGAGGAGAAGGGGAACTTAAGCTCCTCCTTGTGATTAATTCTATTATAATATGCCTATATACTATATAGTATATATAGTATATACACTTAACGTAACCCTTTTTGAACGTTTCTAAAATATGTCAATGCACACGATATTTACATTAAAATAGTTTTTAAAAAAATAGGTACATTACAGGTTATACTTAAATTATTATATATTTACATTTCTTATTGTATATTATTATATTTAAGTTATTATTAAATCAATTCCATATTATTTTACTGGAGTCATTCGTCCCTCTTCCATTCTTATTACACTTTACATTGGCTTAGTTTTGAATGTGTATACCGTCATTGTATAATATATATGAAATTGTAGTGTTTTAAGTTTCTATACGAAGTATATAATATAATCCCCTTTGTATCTACCGCACCGATATTACACACCGTTACTATAGTTACTAGGAAGATCGTCTGCATTGACAATCGATTTATACCATATTTTCTTTCATCACATATTAAAAACTAAAAAAACTCTTACTTCTAATAAATTATAGTACCTATCAATACCATGTCTAATATTTCCCTGCAATACTCATTTCTGAATGACTTATTTTTCTTTAAAAGCTATAGTTATAGTTAGTTCCTTATTAGTGTTATTATTACTATTCAATATTTTATTTTGGAGTATGACTAGAACATTTGATATTCTTATTTGGTAAGTAATCAGTTGTGCATTTAAAATAGGGTTACTAATTTATTCACATCATCCTTAAATATATCTAATCTATTCTGGTAGATACTATACTATTTACCATAATTTTTTTAGTATACTGTATGTTTCCAATTTTAATATATTGTTCTTTTATAAAAATAAATTATAATGTACTTATTAATATATTTATTCTTCTAAAAGATCATTTAACAATAAAATGTCATAATCTTATAATATAAACCTAGGAAAAATGTTCTATCGTGATATTTTCAAATACAAAATTTTATATTTTAGTTTGAACTATCGATTTCTAAATTTATTATTTTACACGAAATGTTAATAGAAATAATTAAAATTTGTATTTTCTCAAATTACATATTGGCCAATCGATCCTAAGAAAAATTTTATATTTATTTTGCCTAAAACAAGAAATTGGTATTAATAAATGGCACTTTAAGATTTTAAATCGTAAAATTAAATTTTAAATAAATCTAATATTTTGGTATTTATAGACAGATTTTAAGAAAAATCTTAGATATTTCTTAGCCAATACTTAAAAATAGTTAAGGTACCTCTAGCCCTTACTTAAATAGTACTTAGGTGTTGTAGTGTCTGTTAAAAAGTTTTCTGTTTTGTTGTTTCACGTTTAATATTGATAATTTTTATTTATTTAACGGTTATATATTATAAAACATGAACGACTACGATTATTTTGAAGACGATTGGATGGATTGGTTCGATAATTATAGTTTGTGTACCTAAACGCTTTATACGAGATGCAGAAATTCCATTTAAAATGTAAGATTCTCATTTATTAAAATAATAGTTCAGTTTATAATAATAATAGTGAAAAGGTAACCTAATTCCACAAATATAAATAATTGATAGGTATACAACAAACTACCTTACATACCTACCTAATGTATTATTTAGATACCTACCTACTAGTATGTATTATATATATATTATATCAATACTAATTATTTACTAATGAATTAATGTAGTATATTATATTGAATTCCAGGTATATAGATACACAGTTTTTCTCTCGTTTTAAATTTCCTAAAAACATTGTGTTAAATGTAATTATGCATATGACCTATGTAGACAATAATGAATTCATTCAAAGTTTGACTTAATAATTCCCTATAATTATCTATTTAAAAATATAAATAAAATATAGTATAATTAATAAGTACCTACTCATTTTTATTACAGAGAGTAAATGGAGATATTTTAAGTTTCTTTAATAAATTAATTTATTCAACTAATTTGTATTGTAACAAACATCGAAATTCAAAACGTAAAAATGATAACTGATAGGTAGTATTTGATAATATAAAGATAAAGATACTGATAAGAAGAAAAATATATATTGTTATATGTTATATGATAGGTATTCTCTGATGATAGGCCAACTGAACACGATCAGTACACAGACATATACGCATGGATCGCTTTGGTCGCTAGTTCAGCAGGTGGTTAGCCGCGCGCGCTTGTGCGTCCGTACGTCTGTCCATCCGTGCGTCCGTACGTCCGTACGTCCGTACGTCAGTTTGTGTATTTGTGTGACCGTGTCGTGAGTGTGTCTGTGCGTATATATACACAGCCGCATTAAATAATAGGTATATTTTTTTTCGATAATATTCATTTAATTTTTAGATTTTTAGACAATATAATAATTATGGTAATAGATGACCCTGAAATATTGAACGAATTTCTCGAATCCACATTTCAAGAAATTAAATTGAGATTTAGAATATTATTATTGAATTTAATGTATATACCCTCCAACTACAACGAAGACACTGACTCTGTTAATTCTGTAAAAAAAAATTTTGTTGCTTTTTTTATATTAACTATCTAAATATAAATTATATTACAATACTATTGTATTCACTTTTAGACGGAATCCGATCAAGAAGAAAGTGATTTTGAACAACTTGGCGAGGAACTATTGGATAATTTTGGAATCCTGAGTTTCCACTTAGAACCTTCATTTGGATATTCAACTCCACCTACTCCGACAAATTCTCCTGTTTCAGGTACTATATATTATGTTATACTATTATTATACTATTATTATACTATATTTAATAGAGGTTCTGAATATTTATTATTTACGGAGCACTATGTCATATTCTGATTTGATACAAGTTATAACTAAACTATTCGTCCGAAACACATCATGTCGAATTTAAAATGATAATCATTATAATGTTGATATTTAGTATCATATCTAATATTATATTATTACTAATTCTAATATTATATCTTAGGAATTTTGTCGAAGTAATAATTTTCGCATGGTATACCTACGTCTGTTAAAAACCAAGTATTATTCAAAGCTTTAAATTTTAATTTTCTCACCTTGGTCAATTTTAGTGTAACCCATCTTGGTATTTGGTTGGGTTTCTTTTATGACGTTCATATCCTATTTAATTAAATTGTTTAAATATATATTTAATTGAATATGATGAAATTAGAACTATGGGACAATTCAAGTATTACATAAACACCTATTAAGGGAGTTTTGATTTTGTAATATGATGAATGCTAATATTTGGTGATTATGGGGATAGGGGTTAGTGGTATTCATACTGATGTTAGTAAAATGTTAGTCTGGTGCTCGCAAAAAAATTTTCCATAGTAGAATTACTCATGATATTCCAACGACTCATAAGAAAATATGTAAATTGAATGTACTCAGTGAGTGCAAAATGTACTTCAACATCAACTCCTTCCTAAATATTACTAAATTAATATAATAATATGGTTATATATTACTAAAATAAAAATTATTATTATTCTTGTTAATTATTATTTTAGTTATTATTTACTTTTTAATTTGCATATTGTGTATAAAATTTGCTATTAATACGGAGTTTAAGAGGATGCCACACCATTCATTTTTAGAGTTCTGTATAGGCAATTTTCAAAACTAAAAAAAATTTTAAAATGTTGTAATACATTTTAAAGTAATATAATGTATATATAGTACCCATACATATGTGAAAAAATAAATACGTATTTCTGTCAATGTTGGCTTTGTCGGGACACCGGGACGTTATGCTCAAAACCGGTTAAACCGGGCTATATGTAGCTGTATTTATGTACTGTAGGTATATTGTATTTACGTATATATCATGTGGTACGACTTTTTTTTTTTTTGAAACCTTCCTCTCTACCTGTATCTAACATAATACCTGAACATACGTCCCCCTTTTTTTTTTAATGGTTAAAATGACGGTGTTTGGATGTACAGTATATTTCTATAACACGAACACACTTACCTATACAGTGTTATATATTCTTATCCGAACCCCAGCCATGTTGACCGGCTGAAATACCTCTCGCGTCTTTGTCTGCGATCAAAAATATAATGTTTGTATGTGAAACCCTGGCAGGTGGCCAACGATTTCACATTCCATTACATTCCTGCGGATAAAACCGCCGCTAGTCTGGCGCCTCTACGCACACATATTCACAGACAAAAACTCCAGGATTATTGAACAGTATTCTCTACTTGAATAGTTTTCAAATCGTACATAAAGCCAGTCTAATAAAAAAAAAAAAAATACTTTTAAACGATCGTTGAAATACGGGAAAAATAATATCGTTTATTCATAACTATATTTTAATTACGTATACACATTTTAAATGTACTTTCAGTATGTATTTGAATCTTTACTCTGTTAAATTAATTATATATAATTATAAATTAAAGATTAGGAAATCTTATAGGTACTAAACGACGGAAATTTATATCTAGATTTCCATCGTACGTTCAAATCGCATAGTATGATACCACTTTTATGCATAATCAATATAATTTATTAATGGGTTATGAAGGAATACATTTTTTATTTTTTTTGTAACTAAATAGTAAATTATAATTTTTCAAATTAAACGCCACACCTACATTTGTTATTTCTGTTATATCAATTATATGAATTTAAAAACATGAATTATTTAAATACCTACTTATAAATTGTTTAAAAATAAAATTATGAAAACAAAACTTTATGGTCGGTTCAGTTTATAATAAATAGTGTCTTTACTCAGTTGTATACTTCTTTCGATATCGAAGTAAAAATTTAATAACAATAGCAATTATATATATTATTTAACAATTATATAATAAAAATATTCAGTAACCATTACGTCCGTTACACTATGTGCATCTAATTTTAAATTATGTTGTTAAAATATTAGACAAGAAAATCGTTGATACATTGTAAGAGTACCTACGTTTAGATATAAAAATAAATATGGTAATTTTTATGCATTATTTGGGATATAAAATAATAATTTTAACTGTTAATTTATAAATATTGTAGTTTATTAGATTTCGATAATGTAGTTGATTACCCATATGGACCATTTTTAATTTTTAATTTACAAATTATAACACAAAATATTTTAATTTAATATTTTTTTCTAATCAGGAGATCGTTTTCGCATGGCTCTTTATACGGCGTGGGCACTAACCAACTGCTTTGGTTACACTGCCCTTCGCCGGCGCTGCTATTCGGGATGAATTATATGTTTATATTGAGAATTTTCATTATAAAGCTTATGTTTACAATTTAACATAAGCTAGTAATGATTTTGTTTATTGCTTTTTATTATTTTACACATTATATTGCATTTTGAGACTACAAAAATATTTTACATATGTAAATATATCTGTTAACCTACCTACTTCAAAGGGATAAAGCCATATTTATTAAAAAAAATTTAAATAGTTGTTGCTCAGTAATATTTTAAAATAAAAACTCTTGGTTGAAGTTTAACAAAACTCAATATGGAAATATTGAAAACAAAATTTTATTACCATTAAAATATTTATACTTATGTTTATATAATAATAGATTCATTCTAATAACGTAAATTAATTTGATATTTAAATAAATAAATAAATAAATGAAAATATAATTATACATAAAATATTTTGGTATATTATGGTAATATATTTTTTCATGTATATGATGTAATTTAATACTCTAATGTTTTTTATTTCAAAACTACGATCAGAAAAATTTGGCAATTTTCTTTTTTTCAAGTTATTATGATTTTAAATGAGTGATTTGGGCATAGGTATTTCAATATGTGCATTATATCATCTGTAAAATGTTAATTGCTTTTCGGAACGTATCTATGAATTTTATGTGTTTTAACGAGTTAAGAACGTTAATAAAGTCAAAATTTGTTAATTACTTATGTGGTTGTCATTTATACAAATAGACGACAGTGTACATTGTGATTATTAATAACTTTATTTTATTAATAATTAATTATATTAATATATTATCTTAAAAAAATTAATAGATATTTAAATGTATTTTATATCTCTAATATGGTCTTTACTGAGTTATTAAAATAAATAATTAACTAATAACTATAAGCCTATTTATATTTTTAACTTATATTAACTAAGTTAAAAAAATATTTTATTTGCCCAGTATTACATATTAAATATTAATACGTAAGTTGATATTTTTCGAAATAAAAAAAACCAAATCAATTTAATAAATTATATTAGATAATTAGATAATAAAATAGATATTAAGAAAATAAATTATTGGAGGGATGAATGAATGATGTGGAGAGAAGCATTGGGTTTTTTTTGTAAAAAGATCCTAATGAGATTAAAATATAAATTTTATAGGATAGTGGTAATGCCTGCAATGATATATGGATAAGAATATTAGACAGTAAGACAGATATAACAAAAAATAAGCATAGCAGAAATAAGAATATTAAGGTGGATTAGTGGAGTGGCTTTAATAGTAGAAAAATGAGGGAGAATACTGAAATGGCTTAGGCATATTTTAGGGAAGAAATAAACAGTAACAGTAAGATAAGTACAAGCAATTTTTGTTCAAGGGAAGAGAGGAAGACAAAACCAAAAAAGAGATCTAGTGTCTAGAGAGAGATGAGGTGGATGGATGTAAGTGAGATTGAGTTAAGTGGGAGTATGGGACTAGAGTGGCCAGCCTAAAGTAGTTAGAAGAAAAGACGAAGGAGAGAGAGAAAAAATTAGAAAAATATGTAATATCTATTAATCATATATTTATTAAATTAAACAAATGTTGAATGATAAACTATTTCAATTAAAAATTATCTGCTTTTAGGTTCTATTTTAAATTAATTTGAGTTTTTTTTTATTTTAATTGGTAAGAACGTTGACTAGAACTAATATATAAGTAATCACATTCATTTATCTTCTTTTTATTTGTTGGCCTTTAATATTTGTTTTGGGTTTATGAAGTCAAAACTTTGATCCACTTGGATTTGTACATCTCCAGATATAATGTGTTTTAAAAACTTTTTCATACTAATTGCTGATATAGTCATGAAATCAAAAAAAGTATATAATTATTATATATTTGAAACGCGGACAATATTCCAATACAATATTTTCGATTGACAGTAATATTTTTTATTGGATGGAATAGAAGACATTAAGTATTATTTCATATGATACATAAAGTGTTTTACAAGCATAGTATAGTTGAAAATAACTTTGTATTTCCTGAAGTGTAGGTACTTCACTTATGGATCGTAGCCAGCTGCTTATATGACTGATAAAAGTATTTTTAGTAGAGTTCGGTGTAGTATAAATAAAATAATATTTACCAAATAGATTTATTTTATTATGACTTCACTGTATATTAGGTTTGTTCCAGCAGACCATTTGAACTAGTTTGGATTAAAATTTAACTTAAATTACGTCTCAGCAGCATAATTTTCTTCCCGTTATACGTGTGTTCTACCAAATTTGGATCATAGTAATAGAATTATCCGAACTAGTTCCCTGAGTCCTGAAGTTTTTATTTCAATTTTTGGTTTGGAATTCTTGCACATTTGTAGGTAGAACTTCAATGTTTAGTAGAATGTACATGATGAGCCACGGAAGCATACAGACTAAACACTATATATTCTTGGAAAAATTTTCAAACCCGTTACAGCACGCGTATAATTCATAACTAGTTCCAGATCAAAATATGTGCATACGTACCATCATAGATGAAAACTGGGTAGCCACCCATAGGTCAAAACACACACACCCTATCTGATATTTTTGAAATTAATACATTTGTGATTTGTAGTAATTATCTGATATTAATTCTGTTAGGACTTATTTGAAATATTAAATTCAAAAACAATTTTGGAGTGATGTTGGTAGTATTTTTTTTCTAATATACACCTAATACTTTTCCATTATTTATGGTAATTTTTCTTTTCTTCAATTTCTTTGAAAATTTCTGAAAATTAGTTAAAAAAAAATTGAATTTTACCATATCACTATTATGTTACAGTAAATATTTGATGGCAAATTTTTAATTTCGGGTATTAATTTTTATAACAATAGTTTTGGGTAGGTATAGATTTTTATTTAGGTCTAGATATCCTTTAAATGTTCTCTACATTATTATAAAACCAGTTTGAAAATACCAGTTTATTCTGTAATACCATTTTCCACAGCAAATTTTATTTCAAATATCCTACTTGATTCTTACTCAAAAATATTATTTCAAGGTAAAAAACCAATATTATAAATTGTAAAATCAATAGATTCTTCTCAAAATCTATTATCATTCAAATTTAACATATTATAATTTATTATAGTATGTGTACAGGACAATTATATTAAAATAAAAAATTAGCAAAATAAATTTGTTAGTCATAATAGAGTACCTACCTACAACTCTAAAACCAGTGTTATTAAAGTATTTGATACTTTTCCTTGTATTCATATTTAAAGGTACTAAATACTTTTTTATGTCAATATAATAATATTATTGTATATGTATTTTAAGATTTTGATTCCCAAAATAATGATGTACATTGATGTACATGAGGTACAGAATATCAATATTCCAAATAATTTGTAACAATATTTTGTTTTCGAAAAAATACAGGTAACAGAATATTTATGATTGTTCTTGCTTTTCTTTAACATACTTACAATGAATCTATAAACAATTTTTATTTTACAACTTGTAAATTGGAGAATATGTACATTTTTGAGTAGAATTTATGATTAAATAAATATATAATATGAGTGAAGAAGTCAAAATTATATTATTTATGTTATATCAATTAAATTTTATTGATTAAGGTAAATTTTATATGAAAGTTTAGCAAGTGAATTGCACTTAAATCCTATTTGCTTCGTCGTTTTAATATACCTACTAATTATTATTGATTATCTGATTTAGTAATCCGGATTTAAATTTTAGAAAAATCTTATTAATTATTATTTTTAAATATAAAATTTAATATGCTATTAATATAATTTCTGGACTTATATATTATATATATTATTTATTATATAATATATATATATATATATATTTATAATATATATTATTTATATAATATTATATATTATTATTGTATGATAGGTAGGAACAGTTAATATTGATGTCACAAAATAGTATCAACAATAATAATTGTGGAAATATTCTGTAATCTGTAGCCATAAAATTTACTCAGAAAAAAATTATAATAATAATTATCGATTATATTTGAAGGTAACAAAATAAAAAATTTATGATAAAATTTTATTAAATAGTTGGACAAACAGATTGAATAGATCACGGATTAATACTCTTATATGATATTCAATACTCGCATATTTATTGATATAATTAATATGGAATCTGAATAAAATAATATTTTAATTTTAATTATGGATTAATCGCTATATTTAGCACTGATTCATAGTCTAGCACAATATAATATAATTTACATATATATTTTAAAAAAATAATTCATTCATTAATTAATCATACATTTGATGTTTTAGACTCGCCAGTATTAAAGATGGATTTGGATATAGATACGGATATGGAGGAAGTGGGAGGATGCTTTTCAGAAAGATGCCCTAAGTGTGATACATTCCACGATATGGATATGCTGTTCAATGATGTGGACACGTTGTATTCAAATCGTCACAATCTTGTACGTTTCTTTTTGTGTGCTATATTACTTTTTTGTGTGATATATAATTAATATTGTTTTAAATCAAATATTATTCACACACTATAGGACCCGAGTGGCCGTGGCCATCTTAGAGGAAACATTGATTTGTTTGGTCAGGTACCAGATGAACGTGCTGCAGGTGAGGCTAATGCATCATCATTATCTGCAAAAAAAGATACAGACAAAGGTAATTAAATTTATAAATAAAAACATTAAAAATTTTATTTTATTTAAATTATCTATTAGATTTATAACATATGAGTGTTATCCATTTAGAAACAATGCTAAATATCCATACTATACTTTATAAAGAAATCAATGTCAGATATGTTCTAATTTGAAAAAAAACTATTCTTCTGATATATACCGTATTAAATTCCAAACATTAACTTTAAATGAATAATATTTAATAGTACATAATTTTGGTTATGACTGTATTTTATGTACTTACATTCCTACCTATAGATATCTACATGTATGTAAATTACATTAATCTTCTTCTTCTCCTTCGCCTTCTCTCCCAACTATTTGGGGTCGGCCACCCTGGTCCTACACTTCCACTTAACTCTATCTTCCACATCTTCTTCACTTACTCCCACCTTCCTCATATCACTAGCCATCACATCCCCCCATCTTTTTTTCGGTCTTCCTCTCCCCCATTTTCCAACAAGATGCATTTCCTTTACTAATCTTACTGCCTCAGTTTCTTCTCTCCTTAATACATACCCGAGCCATCTTAATCTATTCTCTCTCATTTTGTCTACTATCGAAACTACCCTTATACTACCTCTGATATACTCATTCCATATTTTATCCTCTCTAGTAACTCCCTTAATCCACCTTAACATTCTCATCTCAGCTACACTCATTATCTGTTCTATCTTTCTACCTACTGCCCAACATTCCGTTCCATACATCCTTGCAGGTCTCACCACTGCCTTATAAAATTTACCTTTTAACCTAATAGGGATTCTTTTATCACACAGAATATCTGACGCTTCTCTCCACTTCGTCCATCCACACTTAATCCTGTGTTTCATATCCTCTTCGAAACCCCCATCTTTCTGTACAACGGACCCTAAATACTTGAACCTCTCCACTTCTCCCATTACATCCCACTTAGCTTTATTTCTAGCCTTTCCCTATTCCCTCTGTGTTCCCTTTCACCAAAATCATACTCTATATATTCTGTTTTACTCCTACTAATCCTTAGTCCTTTACTTTCCAGAGCTTCCCTCTATTCTTCAAGTCTACCATTCACTTCCTCAGGACTTTCTCCTATCAGTACTATATCATCTGCAAACAACATGCACCATGGTATCTCCCCCTGTATATCTAAGTTTTATTTAAGTATAATTTATTTAGTAAGTAACTGTATTAAAAGTTATATTTCTATAGGTACCTACCTACTTGAAAATTATACTAAGAGTTTTTTAATATATGGTATAATAGAAATATTATTTTTATTATACATTTATGAGTAAAATTTATAATTTATTCTAATGGTATTTTTTATGTCAAAACATTTCAAACTTTTTTTGAGTGTCAGTCAGTAGCCAGTACCTAATTATATTTACATTTTAACTAATCTTTATTATATAAAAAAAAAACAACATTCAATTATGTACTTACTTACTAACTATTAGCCGTTATAACCTATTTATATTAATAATATTAATCAGTTACCTATTCATTTTAAATTTTTTACTCTGGTTTCTCCAAATGAAAAATGTATTCTTTATTTTATTCATTCATTGAGTTTTAATTTAAATTAAGATAATTTTTGTCATTTCTTATATTTGTTTACAAATGTAGGTACCTATATTGTCTATCTTATTTATTATTTTGCTAATAAACCTGTTTTCATATAAGTTGCTTATGAAAGTATGACACAAAATTGATCAGTTTTTTTTTTGCAACCTTGACCAATATTTTATTATATTTTCATCTACTTAGAATTTAATAACTATTATATAATTATACACATAGGCCTCCCACACAAACTTGTTTGGTGGGGCCTTCTTAAAATAGCTAAATAATAGTAGGTATTTAGGTACTTATAATATATTAAACATGTTGATTTATTATTAAAAGTTAAAACATATTTTGAGGTTTATTTATTTACTTTTTTCCCATTTTTTTCTTTTTTAAAATTATATTACGTACCTATCTATTAACAATACACCCGTTTTATCAATATTAATACGCATTCACAATCTATAACTACACCTTCTCACTTATTGGTCCTAGTATAAAAATGTGTACAAAATATGTGAACAATGAGAATATTTACTATTCTGAGCATGGAGTTTTCTCAACTAAAAATTTTCATTTTCAAATTTAACAATTTTCATTCACAAATTATAGACTTTCAAATAAACATACTGAAAAAACTTCATACTCGGGCTCAGTAAATATTCACATCTTTCATATTGTATATACATTTTAACTCTGATCACTTAGAGAGAAAGTATAGTTATAGAACACGAATATTATTTAATTTAATTATTAATAATATTTAACAAATATTATGATAACCTAATAAAAAATAAATAGAAAAAAATAAAGGTACCCTCACAGGACTATTTTTAAATTGCTTTTAAAATATATTCAAATACTTTTAATTTTTCTTTCATTTTTCATAATAATTGTCCATACAGAACTCCTTAATAATTAGGTGTTTAAAAATATATAAAAAAAAAATAATGAAATCTAGAGAAAAGTCAAGAAAATTAATTTAGGAAAAAAAATATATATTACACACCAATTACAAATATTAATTTATTATAATATATATATATATATATATATATGTATTACATTTTATAGGTCATAAATACAAGTCAAAGATGATAAATTATATTTCACATATATTGTTATTTTCAAGACATACACACTCCCCCATAAATATTTCATCAGAACGATTTTGGTTACTAACATTTTCAAAATATTGAATTTCTATTCTCAAACATTTTATTTTTGGACTTAAAATGTGGATAATATTTTGTTTTTTTCCCCATTTAACCATTTGTTACCAATATTTTATTTTTATGATGAATTTTTTTTTTTTTTTTAATATGAATTATTTTACTGAATTAATTGGTATTAATTTTTTAATTATTTATAGAATTACAAATCTAGTATATAATAATATTGAATACAATGTAGGTTATTTATTATACTGGTCTAATACTTGAATATTAATTATTAATTTTGCCTCGTTTAATTTTAAGTTTCAAAAGTTCATAGCTGTAAAAATATATATTTATATTGTATTTTTAAATATCTGTTAAAATTTCTTTAACTATTGAGTATTATCTATTTATTTTTATAATCATTAAGTCAAGTCAAGTGAGAAGGTATCTACATTTAATTGTTAATGATATCAATAGATGTTAAGTTCCATCATAGGTACCTACCTAATAATTAGTTTAGACAATTAGTCATAAAAGTTTGTCTAATATAGGTAGTTTGGTATATGAATATATTTGTATAACATATGTGTTATTGTATAAAATTATTTGATGAAACCTGCTTAATTGCATTGAATTGTTTTAAAAACAAATTATGTTTCATTCTGGGTAGGTATATGTATACCTAATGTATTACAATTTATATTGTTTTATTATTTAATAAATAACTACCTATTTTATTTTTTTTTAAATGTTCTTATTATATTTAATTTACATTGTCTCAAATTTTACCTTATATGTTTTAAAGTTATGTTTATTTATCAATTAGGTTTTATACTTATTCGTTAAATTGTACATAGATAATAGTAATAGTCGACCTTCATTAGTTTTTATACAATTTGCATACATAGGTAATACTATTTATTTATGCATTTTATTCTTTGTACTAAAAATTTCTTATTTGCACATGTTGATTTAGGGTGGGTGGATGCTTGAAAACTGAATTAACTACTACAGCCCATAAACATGTCCACCTTTTTTTTTTATTCCTGAACTAGATCAAAAGTCTGTTCAAGATGTTCAGTAATAAATATGATAAATATTATATATACTCAATAAAAAAAAAAAAAACATTTATTGTTTTATAAGGGGTTTATTTTTTTAATGCTATTTCAAAAAAATATAATATAATTATATATATTAGATTTATTAAAAATAAAAATCTTAAATATAGTACAAGTCTTTTTTCATGATGAAAATTTGATTTCTTATCCAAGATTAGTTGTTATTTGTAAGGGGTTTTCCTATGTTTTTACACGTAAATGCCCCACACACACTGTAGCAGTAATTAAACTGGAACTTTGACAGTAAAATCGTGCATTGTTATGGAAATGTAAAATCTCAAATATCCATACACTGCAGCAGTAAAAAACAGTGGGAAAATACTGCCACGCAGATTTTACAAAAACCTCCACATGCTCTTATTTATTGCTATTATTCAATTGCGCTATATGATTTTCTCTTCAATAGTCTACCATATATTTTTTTGTCAATGCATGCAATTAATTAATTAATTTTAAATTATTTTAATATATGTTCATAAATATGTTTTGTGTGTCAAAAACTCATTTTAAATAAATATATATTTGTTTGTTGTTATCTGCAAGTGCATATAATATTAATGATAATAATATTTGAAAGATATAGGTACCCGTGTATACAAAGTAGTATAGGTATCAATTATAAATATGTAATAATAATAATGTGTATTTTGGTATGACTATAAACGTCTGTAAGTACTATTTATTATGCTCCCATCATGCTACACTGTATGCAAATCTTAAAACATTTAGATTCTGAGCGTAGCGAGGGAGCTAGTGGTTTTACAATGATGTTTATTTTATTTTTTTTTAAGTCCACTTCGCTCAGCCTCTTAGTAACTTTGCACCCATGAAAATGCTGCTTTTTCCAGCTACATTTTGTTTAGAAAACAGTCGGGAATAATATTATACCTACCTACTGTAGTTTTGTGATTACCACATAACGATTAATTGATATTAATTGTTATAGAATTGAATCAATTATTATTATATCTTCTTTTTCTCATTCACCTTCTCTCCAAACTATTTTTATGTGATAATTTAAAAAAAAAACCCCCAAAAAGTGTATTCTCTCAAAAAAGTATGATAATCGTGAATTCCTAAAGTTCCCAAAACATTTTTAATTGGTATTATATGTTTATTATCTTAATTATTTTATTAAACTGTATGTCATGTGACTGTTTAATTATGTTACTGTTGTATAGAGTACCTATTGTAATATACACCAATTATAAATCAAATGGTTTACATAATATTTTGTTCGTTTTCAATATTAAATGTCTTAAACTGAACATTCAATGAAATATACTGTATATTTTATCTAGTAATAGTTATGTACCTAGATGAAACTGAGCTATTATAAACATATCATATTACATTTTAAAATATACATAAGGTTACACTAAATCATATTTATTTCTACATAGTTTGATCTTCAATGTAATGTTAAACATAGGTGGGTACTGAGTATATAATTAATATAATTAATATTAAGAGTTGTGTATACTTTACCGAAGATACGCTCAGAATCATTTTATTGAATGCAATGATTTATCATTGCTTTCAAATGCAATGCATCCACCAAGAGTACCCTGTCCAGTAGCAAAGTGCATCCATCCCTACTGACACCCAACGAGTGAAGTGCTTTCACCCCCTACTTACCGGCTTTTTTTTTAATATTGTTATTACCATTATGCAACAATAAATAATTAGTATTAAGTATTAACATAAGATCGCTTATAAATTATTGTAGGTATTTTGTATTAGAATATTTTTATTTAAATTTCTATTTTTCTTAAAATTGCTTTAGAAACCCTTAAATATCAGATATTTGGTATTCTCTTGAATCTTTCCACTAGAATTATCTACCTTTCAGTGATTTGTATGACATTTAAACTACTAAATATTATGTTCAAATATTAATTTTAAATTCAAAATTGGTAGTGTTTGATAAAAAAAATAAAAAAGATCCTTAAAAAAAATGTATTATTCATTAAGTTTAGTATAACACTCACCTTCAATAATTTTTAATTGTGCCTACTTATACTACTATATACTTATATATATATACTATATACTACTTATACTATATACCTATAACAATACAGTAATTACCAATAAGAATAGTTAAAAATTATAACTATTCATTAGTCAAAATTAGGTATATATTAATACATATTAATATTATATATATATTAATACATTGTATTTAATTTATGGCATCCATAATATGATATAATACAGAATATAATACTATTAAAAGTACATACCTATATAGTATTTTTTTTATACCTAAATAAAAAGAGTACTACATTCAAGTTTAATTAGTATTATAATTTTTTAATTATAATCAGTTGTTATTTTGTATACTATAACTAATATTAAATTTGTCATTTATTTTTCAGAATTGCCCGCCGAAGAAGGTAAGAATTTTTATTGTTACGGTTAAATAAACATAATTTTCATTACTATATATATATATTAGATATATTTTTTTTAAACATACATTTAACTTACATTGTTTATTATTATTTTTATGGAAATGTTTAATTATTATATTATTATAAAAACTTAAAAATCATTAAATGGTTCTATCAGGATTTTAACTAATTACCATGTGATAGTAATCCACTAAAAATAATTTAACATAGTTTTTTTTAATTTACATTTTGTATTTTTCAAAAGAATAATTCTTATTTTATTTATAAAATAGAATATTAAATTATTGTGTCTAACAACATTTTAGGCAAATCAATTTGGCAACTTGTCCTCGAACAGTTTGATGACCTACTAGTTAAAATTCTACTATTAGCTGCTATTATATCTTTTGTAAGTAACATTGTATTCAGATTTTTCAATATTTTATAATCGTGATATTTTATAGGTACTAGCGTTATTTGAAGAACATGAGGGCTTTAATGAAACTCTAACAGCCTTTGTAGAACCATTTGTTATTTTACTTATTCTAATAGCTAATGCTGTGGTTGGAGTATGGCAGGTAATTTCTTTAATATTTTTTTTAGTACACTTCTTAAGATTTCATGTTTATAGTATGTAATTTATATTTAAATTGTATGCATATTTTATATCATTATCAATAATATATGTATATTATAAAAGTAATGGGTATAAATATAAAAACCTTCAGTATTAGGTTATTTTAATGTTGGTAAATTGCATAATAAATAAATTTATATTGCCATATAAAAGGACAATCCTCAAAATTAATTATCTATTTTAGCTGTATTTCCAAGTATTAATAAAGTAATACATTTGTAAAATCTATATAACTTTTGGAAAATTGTGTTTTTAGATAGGTGTTATATATTATAAAATATATATAAATAATAACGGTTAATAAATAATCTAATAATAATAAATAATAATCATTCCAATTATTTAAATTGATTGTTATATTTAGATACTTAATGTTTAATGTTAAAATAAATAAAGAATTTTAGGAACTTTTTTGTTTGTATCGCATGTTCAAACTTCAGTGGTGGCCCTGTCAGTTGATGATTTATATATACTTTAGGTCCATATAAAAATAATTGGCACCGGTATCAATCGCCCACTGAATTTTTTTGAACATGAACATACTGACACATTTTGTGATTAAAGGTGTAGGCATACAGTTTTAGATTTATGTTCCCTTTTATATCATAGGTACTTTTTATGTTCTGTGAAATTTTTTATATTTTGTAAAATAATAATAGTATTGATCCCTAATAATATTTTACATATTTACTATACACAAAATCTTTTAATATTTTGTTACATTTATTTTCATTCATTATTGAAACATTAAAATAATATAAATTAGATTTAAAATAGTCTAAATAACTGCACAGTTATAAAAAAAAATTGGCTTTATTTCAAGTTCATTAAGTAAATTAAATACAGGCAACTATTGATATAAATTACATTTATACATTTTTATTTTATTACTAAATATTATGAATTAGATATCCAATAATCTTAATTATATTTTATATTATTACATATTTTGTACCTATTTATATAATTTATTTTGTTTTTAAATTATAATATTTATTTATAATTATCCAGGAACGTAATGCAGAATCAGCCATTGAAGCACTCAAAGAATATGAACCCGAAATGGGCAAAGTCGTCAGAGGTGACAAATCTGGTGTACAAAAAATCAGAGCGAAAGAAATTGTACCCGGTGATGTAGTAGAAATATCTGTTGGAGATAAAATTCCTGCTGACATTAGATTGATTAAAATTTATTCAACTACAATAAGAATTGACCAGTCCATTTTGACTGGTGAATCTGTATCTGTAATTAAGCACACAGATGCCATTCCAGACCCAAGAGCTGTGAATCAGGTTGGATATTTAAAAATCAAAATTACATTATAAACAATACCTAATGTACTCAAATATTGTACTAATATATTATTCTCATTTTTCTAGGACAAAAAAAATATTTTGTTCAGTGGTACAAATGTTGCTGCTGGTAAAGCTAGGGGTGTTGTTATGGGTACAGGATTAAATACAGCCATTGGTAAAATCCGTACAGAGATGAGTGAGACTGAAGAAATCAAAACGCCTCTGCAACAAAAATTAGATGAATTTGGTGAACAACTTAGTAAAGTTATTTCAATCATCTGTGTTGCTGTCTGGGCCATCAATATTGGTACATACAATTTATATCACTAGTATTTATTATTATTATTTTTATTAACAAATATTTTCTTTTTTAGGTCATTTCAATGATCCTGCTCATGGAGGATCTTGGCTTAAAGGTGCAATCTATTACTTCAAAATTGCTGTTGCCTTAGCCGTAGCTGCTATTCCAGAAGGTTTACCGGCTGTTATTACTACCTGTTTAGCTTTAGGTACCCGCCGTATGGCTAAGAAAAATGCAATTGTCAGATCTCTACCTTCAGTTGAAACACTTGGTTGTACTTCTGTCATATGTTCTGACAAAACTGGTACACTTACCACCAACCAGATGTCTGTTAGCAGGTAAAATAAAAAATATTTTTACTTATTTTTAATTTCAATACTTATATATATTAATGTATTGTTAAATAGGATGTTCATTTTCGAAAATATTGAAGGAAACGACAGTTCATTTACTGAATTTGAAATCACAGGATCAACTTATGAACCAATTGGTGAAGTATTCCTTAATGGCCAAAAAGTTAAAACCTCAGATTATGAAGCTTTAAATGAATTGGGAACAATCTGTGTGATGTGTAATGACTCAGCTATTGATTTCAATGAATTTAAACAAGCGTTTGAAAAGGTATATGGTAAAATTATCATATTTAATGTTTTATTATAATTTTATTTGTTAAATTATATTAGGTTGGTGAAGCCACTGAAACTGCCTTGATAGTATTAGCAGAAAAAATGAATCCAAATAATGTATCTAAAGTAGGATTGGATCGTAGAACAACTGCCATTGTTGTTAAGCAAGATATTGAAACGAAATGGAAGAAAGAATTTACTCTGGAATTCTCTAGAGATCGTAAATCTATGTCTTCTTATTGTACTCCGGTTAAACCCACCAAATTGGGTAGCAGCCCTAAATTATTTGTCAAGGGAGCACCAGAAGGTGTTCTTGAAAGATGTACTCATGCTAGAGTCGGCTCTCAAAAAGTAATTTTTATATTTTTAACAAAGTATGATATAAAAATAAATATATATTATAAAAAAATAATAGTATATATTTGAGTCAAATTATATATATATTTATTTTTATTTTTAATATTAAATATATTTAATATTTTGATCTTGGTTTAGGTTCCTTTGACATCTGCACTCAAAAACCGTATCTTAGAATTGACCCGTAAATATGGTACTGGACGTGACACACTTCGTTGTTTGGCACTTGCTACTGCTGATTCACCAGTAAAACCAGAACAAATGGATCTTAATGATTCTAACAAATTCCATACATATGAAGTAAATTTGACATTCGTTGGAGTAGTTGGTATGTTGGACCCTCCCCGTAAGGAAGTGTTTGATGCAATCCAAAGGTGCAGAGCTGCTGGTATTAGAGTTATTGTTATTACTGGTGACAACAAGGTTTGCATTTTATAGATATAATTATAAAAAAATGAATATAATTATAAATGTATTATAACTTTTAGGCCACAGCTGAAGCTATTTGTCGTAGAATTGGTGTGTTTACTGAAGAGGAAGATACAACTGGAAAGTCATACTCAGGAAGAGAATTTGATGATCTCTCATTGTCTGAGCAAAAATCTGCTGTAGCTAAAGCTCGTTTGTTCTCTCGAGTAGAACCTGCTCATAAATCAAAAATTATTGAATACTTACAAAGCATGAACGAAATTTCTGCTATGGTAAGAAAATACTTATTTACAAATTTAAAAAAAAAAAAAGGATTATACTTATACAGAGTGATTATGTTTACATGCTCACTTTATTGACTTAATACATTTATTGTTACAATTTTCAATTAAGTTAAATTAATTAAAATGCTAAATTTTTAGAAAAAAATTATTTTATATTGTATAGCCCACACAGAATACTTTTCGATTAATACTTTAATATTTAATAGCACTTAAATGTTAAGAAAAGCAGATTGTACTAAAATTTCTGTTTCCTCCATCACACCTCTCTAAATTTCTACAACATAATTTTAAACACTAAAAAGAAATTAATAAAAATATACAAAATAAGAAGATAGTAAAATGTTGATTTTTTTGTAACAATGTAGAATAATTATAAGTAGGTACTACTTCAAATTAAATTTTAAAATAACTGAAGCAAGTTAATGTTGTATTATCCTATGTATTTTTCTCCAATATTAATTTTTCTTTTAGACTGGTGATGGTGTGAATGATGCACCAGCTTTGAAAAAAGCTGAAATTGGTATTGCTATGGGTTCAGGAACAGCTGTAGCTAAATCAGCATCTGAAATGGTGTTGGCAGATGATAACTTTTCGTCTATTGTGGCTGCTGTTGAAGAAGGCAGAGCTATTTACAACAACATGAAACAATTCATCAGGTACTTGATTTCATCCAATATTGGTGAAGTTGTAAGTATTTTCTTGACTGCTGCACTTGGACTACCTGAAGCTTTGATTCCTGTACAACTTCTGTGGGTTAATTTAGTCACTGATGGTTTGCCTGCTACTGCTCTTGGTTTTAATCCACCTGATCTTGACATCATGGACAAAGTAATGAGAAAATTAATTAAAATATATTTTTATATGTACTTGTCTATATATTTTATTAATCATTTTTATACTTTATAAAGCCCCCACGTAAAAGTGATGAAGGTTTGATTTCTGGCTGGTTGTTCTTCCGTTACATGGCCATTGGTGGTTATGTAGGTGCAGCTACTGTTGGTGCTGCTGCTTGGTGGTTTATGTACTGCGAAGATGGACCACAAATATCGTATTATCAACTGGTAAAAATATATAATAGTAATAAATATGATGTAAAATAATTGACTAATTTTTATGTTAGACTCACCATTTATCTTGCATAAGCGGAGGAAATGAGTTCAGAGGTCTTGACTGTGCAGTTTTCCATGATCCTCATCCAATGACAATGGCTCTTTCTGTATTGGTCACAATTGAAATGTTGAATGCAATGAACAGGTTAGATTATTATATTTTAAAGTTTTCATACAACAATAATTTATTTTATGATCTCATATTTTTATAGTTTATCAGAAAATCAATCTTTGATTGCTATGCCGCCTTGGTCAAACTTGTGGCTTATTGGTTCTATGTTATTGTCCTTCACACTTCATTTTGTTATTCTCCATATTGAAATCTTATCGGTTTGTATATATATTTATATATATATATATATATATTTATTATTAACTTTTAATATAAACAATAAAATTATAATTTACAGACCGTGTTCCAAGTAACTCCTCTTACATTTGATGAATGGATTACAGTAATGAAATTTTCTATACCTGTAGTACTTCTGGACGAGACTTTGAAATTTGTTGCCCGCCGGTTCACTGACGGTAAGAGCGTTATCGCATCGGTGTGGGGTATCGTGCTCATGTGGTCCGTGTTTTTCGCCATCATCATTTACGGACCCTTGTAAAGGACACAAGATGGCCACCGTCCTTTTTGCTTGTTTCCAAAAAAAAAAAAAATTATATTTAAAAAACATTCTGATACATGTACAAAAAAAAATTTCTCTGGCAATTAAACAATATTTAAATTATTTTTTTTTCGCTTTTTCGTATTATAACACGAAATCAAGACTGAAAAATAACTAACCCACCCTCTTTGAAATACAGAAATAGAAATTTCATTGCCCCTAACACTTTGTTTTTACTTTAGTTAATTTTTAAAAATGCTCTATTAAAGACATTAACTCTTGTAAGCTTGTAGTAAGCCTCAACAGAAAAAAAAAATCATGTTTAATTTTAAGATGTTCAGCATTTATTTTTGGGTAAGGAATTAGTTCTAAAATAATGTTTGTGTGCCTTCAATCCTATGATTTTTATGCATATGGTAAGGTGTGTCTTCAATAACAGACAATTCAATATATGTTGTGATTATTCACTGCCAAAAAAAAAGATGTTTTTTTTTGTTTTATACTTGTATTTTTATTTTTATTTTTTTAATTTCTTTAAATTAACATCTGGTGTGTGATTTAACTTAATGAGTTAAATGCTTAAATTGCCTCTAAATGCATATGTCGTTTGACCTGACATGAATTTACACATAATATTATTTTCTGAAGTTATTAAATTTACAACAAACATATAATATAGTGTGTGGGCACAACATATCAGTCTAAAATTGTCTACTATTATATAATATATAATATACACATTTTTTTTATCATTATTCTAAATAATTGTATTTTATCAGTTAAATAAATTTATATGTATGGACTAAATTGATTGATTGTACGATTTATCATTGATTCAAATTTATTCTGAAGAATATATTTGTATAGCATTTTTCAGAATTAAATAACTAGAATAATAATTTAATTCAACCATAAAATTATATTATTATTTAATTGACAATTAAATCAGCATTCAATGTATTTATTATATATAAATATAATAATTATAACATATAAAATTAAGTTGAAATAATAATAAATCGTATATTAAACATTTACATTTAATTAACTAAAATAATTTTATGTTAATTGATATTTTTTTAGTCAAGTATTAACACAATGCAATTATTGAAATTTGTATTTATTAATACAGTAGGGCATTTAAAAATAATTTGATAACACCAAAAACTATAGAATTTAATTTAAAGAGTATATTAATATAAAAATGCATTTGTTTTTATATTTTTTTAGTTAAATTTTTTTTTAACAAAAGCTTCTTTGTGTTATTCTAGATTTTTTTTTTACAAAATAGACTAAAATTGGAAAAAAAAACTGGAATGTTGTAACATTTTAAGTATACTTTTTCTTAATTTATTATTATTATTTTTTTTTTATTATTATTTGGTAGCTTATTTATAAATCATTCCTACATTGTTTCTAAACTATTGAATTCTAATGGGTGGGTATGTTTTAAATAATACAGAATAATTGACAAATCAAATTTATATTTTGATTGCAGTAGTATGTGATATGTATACACTCGAAACATGAATTATCAAAACTTAATAGTTAAAATACTATGTTATATTTTTTCATAGTTTGAAAATTTTAATTCATTTTAAATCTTCATATATTGTGAAAACCTTATTCTAAATATATCCAAAATTCCAATACCAAATTATTTTTATATATATTTAATTTAATATTTTCCATTTTGATCACATCAAATATTCTGTATTATGAAATAAATTTAAATATCCAATCTTTTTTATATATATTATACCTTTATTATTGAAATATTAATAATCTACTAGTTAGTAAAACATTTGTAAATATTTTTGTTTATTTAAGTATTAAAATTAACAATAAAATATTTAGTTATTGTTTGGATTTTGGAGTAGTTATTAACTGGGGAAGTTAAGTTATTACTGTGTTATTAAATATAAAAACTCAATTTAATGTTTTCAATATACGAATGGTGTAACCTAACCCTTATGAAGTTAATAATATGTGTTAGTGAATCTAAGAAATAGCATAAACATGAATCATTATATATAATTATTATCGTTGATGATTAAATGTTTTACTATTTCTCACTAATTCTGTATACAATTCGGTTATATCACACAATGTCTAAACTCTGTCCAGCAATAGAACGCACCGTTTCTGCGTATGCAGACTGACGACCGAACGATCACCGAGGTCCAATTACCACTCATCTATCAACTCGATCCCTCCTCCCGACGAAGGCCGATAGATAAGACGGCAACGCTCAGTATATGATATACCATATAACCAATTTTGGTCGGCCTGTGGTGCGTTCTCTCGCTGGGCAGAGTATAGTGATTGTGATATATAACAATTTATTCAACAAATAATGCACTATTGTGTTGCACCAACTGCTTTATTTTGGAGCACTTAAATTATATACATATACTACAACATACTCTTCTTTTTGAGCTTATAAAATATATCAGTTGAACATTATTAAATTTGAAAAACGTTTGAAAGCGGATATGTGTTGTATGTTTATTTGTATTTACCCACGTGATAAAATATATAACTTATAGGTACGCAATCGAGTATAGCCCGTTATTATGACATTGACGGTCAAAAAGTAGAACGAGACAATGGTACAGCAATATCAATGTGCAAACCTCATGCTGAATAAAATTTTGACATTTAAAAAGATTGACCTGCACATGCAACAATAGTGTTTTGCATTATGTAGTCGTATTCACATATGAAAGAATATTAATTAACAGTTGTTAATTTTTCAGTTTTTTTTTTTTTGATTTTTTAGTTTAATTTCGTTAATTTAGTAGTAATTTATTTTAATTTCGTGATACTATATACATTAAGAGGAATATTTATTTTATATTTTATCTGCATATACATTTTGAGTATTTAGACATTAATGTTTTTGTTTTTTTTTTTTTTTTTTTTTGATAGTAGTTAATTTATTTTCAACTATATTGTAGACATGAATATTGCGCTTACAGCTTGTTTATTGACACTAGTCATATTTCATACATTCCTTTTATTTGATTACATATATAAAGTCTATTAATATATTTTAACACTTACAATGTTTGAACTACCAGTTTTTAGACAATATTAACTATATATAAAACCTTGCCAATTAATCATAAAAAATTGGACACAATTAGTTTTTGATTAGATCTATTTTATTTGGAATAATATACAAATGTAATTAATTCTTAATATTAATTACTTCATTATATATTTTAATAGGATATCAATCATATAATTTAGAAAATGCATGTGCATTTTTTTTACATCAATAAAATTGATACAAATAAGTCATTTTAGTTTTACTCATTAATTTTATTATTAGGTATTATTAAATTTTCAATGTGTATTTACCATAATACCTTAATGTTAATTATTTGATTTTTAAATATTGTATTAATAAATAATATTATTTAGTTTAATAGTATTATTTTAATGTTTATTAATATAATTCCAAATCATTAGTAGGCTCTAATAAATAATAATTACCGAGATGTGAAATTAAAATTAAAATAATTTTCTAAATTCACATAATACACATGTTTAAACTGATTTCTTAGAAAAACAATATTATTTTTAATTTACAATTAAATAGGTAAATTAAATAGTTTCCAAATTATAGTATTAGTTTACTTAATTAATATGTGTAATATAAAATATTATAGAATTTAAAATCTGACTAGATATTTCTTTGCTAAATCAAATTACACTTTTAATAAATTAAAAGATTCAGCATTATTCTATTATAAATTGACAAAATATTGGCAGGCTAAATAGCTATATTAATGATTGCAAGTTTTTTTTATAATAAACTTAAAAATATATAATTATAAGTATTTCATTTAATTTTAATCATGATAAAATATAGATATTTTTCTTTTTTTGTCAGAAAGATCATTTATTACATACATGGTTAGTTTGTATTGCATTAATTGTACAAATTGTCTATGATAATATTTTTGTACCCATCTGATTCATATAAATATGTAGGTTATCTATAATCATATGACTGAGATTTGGTATAATTTTCTTTTCTTCCAAATTCCTATTAACACACGCGTATTATTAAATAATGTAATATTATATACTGGACAGATAAAAATTTGTTTACCTCCATTATGGATCTATAACATTTTGTTTTTACTAATAAGTATTTTTGAATATATAATATATTATTTGATTATTATTATATAATATAATATTGTAATAATTAACATTTAACCGTGCTATGGGGCCTAATATATACTCGGTGTATTATATCTGCAGCGTGAATGATACCGTCGACATAACAGGTACACAAAACTGAGAAAAAGGTACGTACCAGTATAATACTGTTATATATTGTTTTAAAATGCTTTTTGTATTTAGTTTAGAAATACAAATTCTTCTTTAAAACAGTACAGAATCAATATAAAAAAAATCTATTATTATTTTTAATAACAAAAAAATTTTAATTATAAATTAAAACAATCATCCTGTAAATAACATAAGTTATAAATGTATATTATACACTAGCTCATTTCAAGAAAAAAATTTGTAATTTCTCTGCTGTTTAAAAGTGTATAATTTTTGTGATTTTAGATTTATTATTATAGTATAGGGACCTACCTATAATAGTTTTAAGTTCCCACGTGTATTTTTATTTTAAGGAATCTTTATATCCAGTTTTAACATTCAATTTGAATATTAAAAATGATAGTGGTACCTACAACTTTTTTTGTTTGAACATTTGTGTTGGGTATGGTAGGTTACTCACAGTAAGTTGAACTAAAATCTTGGTATTTTTTTTTCAAGTTTTATTCTTGGAGAGAAAGACTCATGCCATACAATTATATGATAATGTTTACGTGTTTTTGTTTTATAAATTATTATTGTAGGAAGTAGGTACCTACGTCCGATATTGATTCACAACGTGTATGTTTAATCAACAATAATATAAACAAACACTCAACGCTTGTTCAAAAACATTGATCTGACTAAGAGGATTTTTGTGAAAAAATATGTTCAAACACAATTTCAAAAGTATATGGTAACACATAATTTGTCTATCTTCTATAAATATCGTAATCGGATAACATTTTTGATGGCCGCACAAAAAATATTAGAAACACGAAATAAAAAAAAAATTCTAGCTAACATTATGTAGCGACTGGATGTAGCCGATTTTTGATAGGTATATGCATTTTTACAAGTTTTACGAGCTAATAAATATGAATAGGTATGTCATGAATGGGCTACATCAGTCGCTAGATAATTTTGTTCTCTATAATTTATTTTTTATTTCATCACAATATTCTCAAGTTGATAAAAATTAAAATTGCGTAAAAGTGGTTTTTAACAAGTATCGTGGTTTCGCAACAACTAAGAATGGTTTTGACACAAGACTACTTTTGAATTACTTAAACAATATTTTTGAATTGTTGGATTTTCATTTTTCTTAAAATTTCGTAAAAATTGCCTATACAAAATCCCTTGAATAAAAAACCGGGTGTGTGTGTGTGTATAGCGTCGTCTTACAAGGGGATTGGCGTAGCAATGAAGTATTGGGTGTTTCATTGATTTAGACCCAAGAGCGTGACAAAGTTAAGGGAATTTGGGAATTTTCCGATTTCAAATCTGAAAATATATTAAAATTCCGTGCGGTTCTTTACCAATACGTGTATTATTATCGTGCGTGCGATTTTACCGTATAACAACATAACGTGATAATATGCGTGTACGCATTGTACACGAGTAGAAAACCTGTTGCTTGCCAAAATCGTGTCGCTGGTAATATTATATTTTCGGCTACCGTTGTTTCGCGGCGTAAACAACTATTTATTTATTTATTTGTTTTTTTTATTCTCTACACGTTTTTGGCAACGAGAACACGCCGTAAATCGTTGCGATGCCGTTAAACGATTGACAGTTGGCATAACGTTTTTGTAGGCCAAGTACGAACACCCCAGTATAATCGTCGTTGGGCGTATTATATTATAATTGTGTACCACCTACCAACCTGTCTATATATAGGCGATGTCGTCATGTCCCGGACTTCATTTAAATATTCCGATTCCCGGTTAAACATATTAATGCTGGGTTGCATTTACAGAACCATTAGGGGTTTTAACGGCTCGGTAAAAAAAAATTGGGTTTCATAAACGTTCTTTAAATTTTTACAGAGCCAGCCGCTAAATATTATAGTCTTACGGTCCATATAATTATAGTTAATCACCCGATTTCGGCTCTGTAAATTTTAAAGACGGATTAAAAAGTGATATCATTGATCAGTTATCATTTTTATATTCCATATCATAATAAAATAAAAACACAGAATAACAACATAATATAAAATTTATACACTTTTTATGCAACAAAACAGTGATTTACCGAGCCGTCTAACGTTCAACAAGCCATTAGTTAATGATTTATTAAATATTTACAAAACGATTTTTATGATGCAACCCAGTATAAGACTTTTAACGAACCGTTATCGCAATGTACGGTGTTGACGACTACCTTTAGGCGAGGATCGACGTACGAGAATACCTAATATTGATCATGGCGCGCAGTTTTTTGGTTTTTGTCGACAGCGTCAATGATCGACAACGGACAGACAAACGAAACCATATATAAAAGTCCAAACTGGCACCTATTTCATAATAAGTAAATGGCATTATTTTGGAGACGACCTCACCGTCATCGCGGTGTTTCGGAAAATATGAATTAACTGCGGGCAGGGGGCGTGCTGCTATTTTTCAGTATATTTCCTTTTGGAGCGGACATAATATATAAATTGATCATAATAAAATAAAATATATATTATATTTATAATAGGTAATATTAATCTAGATTAAAAAAATACGTTAAGTTTTGTCCATAAATTGATTGATTTTTGGTATTTACTATTTATGGACAGGTCTGGTAAGGTTGGACACAAAACAAATTTCATAAATTAAATTTATTTTTATGTTGACCTTTTAAAAAGTGATCTACCCATATAAACCTGAGACTAGGGCAAATGCCCTAACCAGCGTTCCCAAAATGACATAACGAAGTAAAAGCGCAAAAAAAAAAAAATTGGTTTTTTTTTAACTATATAATAATTAAAGCCTCCAAAATTATATATTCTATTTACTGATAGCTGTGTTATACAAATCAAAAATATTTTAAAGTGAATCTGATACGGGACTACTTATAAATTGTTTAGAAAATATATTTTCATTTTTATAAAAACGTTTTTAAAATTGCCTATATATAACCCCTTAAGAATTGGGCGTGTGGCGTTCTTTTAAGGGGTTCTATATAGGCAATTTAATGGACGTTTTAAAAAAAATTAAAATCCAAATGTGTTGAATATTTTTTAAAAACTTTAAATGCATTATTTTTAAAAATAGTTTATACTCTATGCCGTTTAAGTGTTACTTTTATCGTTGTTTTTTATTTATTTATTTATAAAATACAACTTTCGCATGTCTCACTTTCGTCATATCCCCTATATTAGGAAGACCGAAGATGTATCAAATAGTTGATAAATGATTATAAAGAGCAAAATTATCTCGTACACTACGTAGTTGTTTTCAAAATATGCATTCAAATTTCAAATACATTTTATGAGTTGTTAATAATAAACTTTACATTTTTGTTATTTGTGACGCTGCGCGAAAATAGTTTATTTGGCTGGTGGGACAGAATTGTTCAAATCCCAAAATCATTTATTTAAAAGACAAATTAAAAAAAAAAAAACAATTGAGCATAAACAGAGTGTTTGACGTATATTTGATATAATTTATCATAATACACTACTTCTCCTTCACCAAATATTTGGGGTCGACCGTCTTAGTCCTAGACTTCCACTTGACTCTATCTCCCAAATTATCTTCACTTGCCCTCACTTTTCTTCTTTCTCTCTTTCCATCAACATACATTTCCTTTACTATAATCTATTACTGCCTCAGTCTTTTCCCTCCTTAATGCAAATGATGATACTACTACTGAAATAAGTAATATTAGTGAAAAATAGAATGAATTAGGTATATCTATTTATAGATTTATGAACAGGGACGAAACCAGGAGGGGATGTTGCATAGACAAGGATAACAATAATACGAGGATAAAAATGACTTGGGATCGAGCCTAAGCGGTAAGGACGTTTTTAGCAGAAAAAGTGATACTATAAGCCCGTTCCTGTGCCTGAAACTTAATCGAGTCCTTATATAGTTTAAAAAATGATCAACAATAGCCAATATGATAGCATATACATGCTTGGAAAAAAAAATTGAACATTATAAAACCCAATATTCCTAAAATAATAATACGTAAAAAATTATGATTATTATTAAACTAGGAATTATATATACCTATATATATAGGTATTCTTGTTTTTTTCGCTTTTTTAATAAATTGGTTTTTATGATATATATTGGACGGCATTTTTAATAAAATGCGTTCGTTTCTATTGTGGCTATATAAATATCGTTTTATGCGCTTATATACCTAACAATAATATTAATAACATAAATATGATTAGGGCTCAGAAGTTCGTGTAATATAATTTTCAAAATTATTGTTTAATTTATTATTATTCTTTATTTGTCGGACATTACGGTATTTACCTGTCTATATATATACATATACCTATACAAGAACACATACTTTATTTTTTAATAAAATTAGAAAAATTTCAAAAAGGGATAATTTACTTAAATCGAAAATTGTGATTATAATAATTATTATAATCCACAATTATTGTGCATAAATGTCTTTTGATAAAAAAAAAACTAAGTAGAAGATAATTTACGAACTTCTAGTCCCAATAATTATTACCTATTATTACGCAGCTGGACTATAGTGTGATGTGATCGCAGTATTTAGTGAGTTTACCTATATTTTATTATATACTCGTATATAATCAGGGCTGTAGTCGTAAAAAAACCAGAGTTAGGTATATGTAAAAAGTCTACTATTTTATTGCATAATGTTTGTAATTTTTCAACTTCACAACTTGGCGACTTTCAAAAATAAGAAAAAAAAGGTCATTCTATACATTGAATGCAGTGTCCAAATAAAATACAACTCAAATTTGTAAATAAAAAATAGGTAAAAAAAATTACCTCCGTATATATATATACCATCTACTACAGCCCTGTATTAATAATATTACAAATTGTATTTATTCTAAAACGTGTATGTGTTTTCAGTTCCCACGTCAATCGAACAGAAATGGTGAAGTGCCTCGCTCGTCGCGTGGACAACACACGGAGAGACAGGCGATCGTAGGCGAATTAGCGCACGCGTTCGGAAAGAACAAAAACACAGAACAGAACTTAAGATTATAAATGACACGGACTAATCAACACGTGTCTTATTATTATTATTATTATAATATAGGGCATAAAAAAATTCTAAAAATTAAGATTAATTTTAATTTTTAACGCGTTAGACTGTTTTGGTTTAGTAGACGGAGTACAAAATATTTTCGACATATTATTCTAGTTTTACGTTATTATAATATTTACAAAAATAAATAAACAATATATGATATTGTAGTAGGTGTCTTATAATAATTTATTATGTTATATTATGTAGTGATGTGTTTGTGCTTGACAAATTACCAACAAAAATAATCAATGAAACTCTGCAGTTCTCCTCGTTTTCCACATTTTGCTACAATTTTATCATCGATGAAAAGTTTGCAGACTTTTGTATCTTCAGAGTAAAAAATAAAAAAAATTGTTCCACTTAAGTATACCTATATACAAAATATTATACCGACTAACACGAGAGAGCTTTTTATTTTTATTTTACCAAATATAGTATAGTATTACTCTTCATTTTTATGTACTGTAAGCCCGTGATTTTCCATCATATTTTTTCACGTATCGTACATATCACCCCACATTTTTCGTTTATGAATATTGCAATACAGCTATATTATTGTATTGTGAGTTTCCTCACCAACTCTGGATACCTCTGTGCTTGACATACTTAGTATAATTTATATATTGTATTATGTTAAGTTTACGGGTGTATAATTGTACGAAAAACAAAATTTCAAAAAAAATAAATCTTGTTTATGCAATTGTGTGTGCAGTGTTCTGAGCTTGTGGTGCGGTTATGTAGAAATTATTTTTGTCAAACTTTCGTGTATATAAAATAAAAATATTGTATTCTTACATTTAGTAAACCAAAAAAAAAAACTCTCTTAATTGTTTATCCGTTGTGTTATTATTTGTTGATTTTATTTTATTTTTTTGTTATGTATAAAAATTGATGAATATCATTATATTATTTTGTTGTTCTGTCTCGAGTCGAATAAAATTGAAAAATTTTACATTTTTTTTTTTCACTTGATGTTCCAATTGTAACAATATCCAACGACAAAAGCTTCTAAACAGCAGATTCAATGTGTGTAGTTTATATTATTTCATAAACTAAATAGTTCTCTCGTTATATTATAAGCTAAAAAGTTCTTTCGTTATATTATAAATCATTAAATTCTTATAGAACAGACAAACAGAACAAATTTCTGAAATAAATAATACATTTTTGATATTTATAAAACATTGGGGAGTATAACATTATAGGAAAAAAAATCATAAATAAATAATAATTACACGGTTTTTATAGATAATAATATATGTATTTAATTTTAATACAAATTTCAATTATTAAAAGATAAAAGATATGTCATTTTCAATTTGTTTCAATAACAATATTAAGTTACAAATGTTTATTATAAAATTTCATTATAATTTCTAAATGGTAATAAAAAAACTTAATAAAAACATATTACAAGTAGCAGAGAGCTGTAGCTGTAGAGACCATGTTCAATATCAGACCATTTTTCACTTTTTGCTGTACATTTGTTGTAAAATTAGAATTTTCCCAGTACTATAGCCAATAGAGCCATTCTCACATACATGCCATACTCTGCTTGTCTGAAGTATGCAGCTCTTGGATCTGAATCAAATTCAGGACTGATTTCAAATACTCTGGGCAGTGGGTGCATGACAATCATTTTGCGTTTGGCTTTATTCATTACTTCGGGTGTTACTACAAACAGACCACACGCTTGTTTATAGCTAATCTCATCGGGGAATCGTTCACGTTGTATACGTGTCATGTATAACACATCAGTCTTGGGCAGTGCTTCCTCCAGAGATGAAAAGTTTTCTTGAGGGACACCACGAGAAGTGACAAACTGGCGTACAGATGCAGGCATGCCTAGATTTGATGGACTAACATAACGTAGGTTTACTTTATACAATGTCAATAACCTATGACAAAAAAAAAAAAAAAAAAAAAAAAAAAATGGGATTTAGTCATAATTAATCAAAAATGTATACAAAACAATATTTACCTGGCAAGTGAATGTACGGTACGGCCATTCTTCAAATCACCGACTAATGTGATGGTAAGTCCATTGACAGTACCAATTTCTTCTCTAATTGTGAATATATCTAGCAATGCTTGTGTAGGGTGTTCTCCTGTTCCATCTCCAGCATTTACAATTGGTTTGCGACAGTGCCTTGCAGCTTCCTACATTCATAGTTTATTGTAGACATTTGAAAACAATTAATATAAAATGTTATAACACTTACCCTAACTGCACCAGGTTCTGGATGTCGCATGACAACAACATCTACATAGCCACTCATTACTTCCACAGTATCTAAAACGCAAACAAATGTCAGTAGAATATTTTTTTTTCTAAAAATGACATTTAACTCTTTTACTTTAAAATTTAAATTGTTAATTGAAATAAAATAAAATTATAGTTTTTATAGGAACACTGAAATATTTTATTCAATCTGCTCATATTGCTTTAATAAAACTCAAATGAAATATTTGATGAAAATAGTAAAAGGTTTATTTTATTTGTCGCTTGGACAATATCTTGCCAATGAAATATTCAAGAAAAAAGATACAAATGAATTGACATGCTAGCCTGAATCATTACCTTGCAGTGTCTCTCCTTTCTTAACTGAGCTACTAGTTTCATCAACATGCACAACTCGTCCGCCCAATCTCTGCATAGCAACTGAAAAACTGCAACTAGTTCTAGTGCTGACCTCGTAGAATATCAAAGCCATAACCATGCCCTGCAAAATATGTTTTAATAACATCTAATAAAAACTATAGAAATTATATTTACTTTAAGTATGTTGTCCAGAGGTCTTCCTTTAATAACGTAAACTCTTAATGTTTGTGCTAAGTTAAATATTTCATTTAATTGTTCTTTAGAGAACATATCAACAGATAATATGTGATTGTGTGCTAGTCCATGTGTATGAATGGGTGTCACTAAATTCATGACATTGTCTGACGCTTGGTTATGACGTCTATTCCCTGTTTCTTTGTTTATAGTTAATGTATTAGTAGTGTCTTTGAAGTCGCCACCAGGCAACAAAGGGAATTTCTTAAATTCAGCCTTTACACCAGTTACAATTTCAATTTCTTGTACTACTTTCTCTCTGATCTCGGATAATACATTGTTGAACAAATCTGAAAAAAATATTCTTGTATATGACATATTATGTAATAAAAAAGTATTTTGAATTACCATGTACATCGGTCTGCTTTGTAAGAGGTGATGATATTAAGGAAGCTTGTGATCCAGTATTTGCAAGTACCTTTTCACTCATTGATGGATCACGTAAATCTTGTCCAAATCCTGGTTCAGCTAGCACTTTACCTTCTATACAAACTACTTGGCCACGTAACACAACTCTATGTATACAGCCTTTTATTTGTCTTCCAGCAAATGGTGTCCATTTAGCTTTAGAATAAGTTGTTGATGTCGGTATTGTCCATTCAGCATCCATGTCCACTTCAATGTATGTATTTGGCTGAACTGGTAATCCAAGAATTCGCATTGGATTTGTATACATTTTTTCGACAATATCCTATAATTATGCAAATATAAATTAAATAATATATATATATATTTTATATACATTATGTATGATGTACTAAATAAACAGAGAATAAAAGTTTAATTAAAAATGTATTTTAATATTTTATATATTAATATTATATTAATTATTTTTAAAAATAATATTGTATACCTGAATAGTTAAACGACCTTCATTTACTGCATTCAATAATAATGGTAGAACAGTTTCAAGACCTGGAAAACCAGGTGGAGCAGCGTCACTAAGTTTCTCTTCCAATGTATGAGGGGCTAAAAAATATAATTATATATAAATTAGAGTACATATTGCCATATTAATATAAATAGGTAATAATTAGTTTAATTTTTACCATGATCAGTAGCAATACAATCAATATATGCCATATTATCCCAAAGTGCTTGTTGATCCTCTTTGGTACAGAGTACAGGTCGCACTTGTGATTTGTTGGGGCCAAGATGCACAAAATCTTCATCGCACATGAACAAATGGTGTGGAGCTACTTCACATGTTACCATGATACCCTAACATTCATCAAAGTTAGAATATTTATAATATTATTATTAATTATATTTCAATCATTTACAATACCTTCTCCTTGGCAGCCTTAATAATAGTTATTTCTGATTTACGTGCTACATGGCAAATATGAACTGAACGATTATACAGCGAAGCTAACATTAGTACAGCTGCACAAGTTTGATCTTCGGCATGTATACAAAGGGGTGCATATTTTGGCCAATTTTCAAAATGCTAATTATAACAATTAATACAAATTAACAATAATTATTTGATACGCATATATTGTACTAACTGATATCCAAGAAGACAGATTCGTCAACCGCAATGTACTAAATGTTTGGTTAAGATACATTTTGAGACCAGCATATTGACTGGCGTTCTGTGCGATATCAATACTATTGGACATTGATGCACCCGCATACAAAACATAGTCACACCTGGCTCCATTTTTAGCACACTGCCAAATTATAATATTTAATTAAGCAATGCCAAGTTATTATAAACATAATTATAATGGAAGCGGTTTAAAATGATCATATCGGGATCGGACTGAAGTATTAACAATAGCCGACTGATAATATAAAACAAATCATATTTAGAATTACATTATCCGTGATTATAATAAGCTTCTATCATTATATATTCAGTACCTTTTTGGTTATTTCATAGGCTTCTTGGTCTATTAAAGAAGGATTGGTATTGGGCATAGCACCAATCAATGTAATACCTCCTGCTAATGCTGCAGCTGTACATGATGCATAATTTTCTTTTTGAGTAGCACCTGGTTCGCGGGCGTGAACGTGGATATCAATCAAACCAGGTAATTTCAACAATCTTTGAGAGGAAATACAATCTATATGAGTTTTCATCTTTGGGTTGCATCCTTTTTGAACTATTGCCTAAATATAAAATCATATTTAAAACTAATACCGTTGGTTATAAATAATGAAAATATACCTCGATAAGAAGTTTGGCACATTTAACATCAGTCACTAAAGGAACAGAATGTTCAACAGCTAATCTTCGCATGCGGTAACCAGGAGTAAGGAATGAAGCAACTCTGCTAGCTCCACTTACCATCATAGGAGCGTTTATGACCAAATCAAAATTTTTATTACTCAGATACTCAGCCAAACTGATTAAATCACCTCTTGTAGTATTTATCCCTATGTTATCAAATCGCCAATCACAGGGAATCACCTATAAATATTAATTATTATAACTGACATTGAATATAATATACGTTTAACATCTTACAGTAATTCCTTTAGTATTATAGTTATAATAATCAGCTGTCCCACTGCTTCCAAATAGTTTGTAACCCATTGCCTGCAATGCTTTTACACTATCGAGCAATTCTTCTTTATGCTAAAATTACATTTAATCTTTAAATTAGACACTTTAATAAACCATTTATACACTTAACGTTAATTTATTCTACTTTGATCTTTCCAATGGACAGGAAAATCTTTGCTCCAGGTTGAGGTAATTGCATTCCAGAACTTATCATTGCTTTCAAGTATGCTTCATAACGATTCTCACCAAAACAAGCTACTTCACCAGTTGACGCCATTTCCACTCCCAACATGACATCAGCTCCTAGGATATTATTATTATATTTATAAAAAGACACTGAAAACTAATCACACATTTTACCTGCTATGCGAGAAAATGAGAAAACAGCCACTTTAACACCAACTCGTCCTTCAATCCCACACAAAACATCTATTGGTTCTACTTCTTCTCCAATAATCACTCGAGTAGCCATTGCAACAAAATCATGTCCTAATGTTTTAGAAACAAATGGAAATGATCGGGACACTCGTACATTGCATTCAATTACTTTGAGTTCATTATTTTTTGCAATAAGCTGCATGTTTAATGGTCCATTGACATTTAATGATGAAGCAATAGCTCGACATATAAATTTAATTTTTTCTAGTGTCTCTTCATTTAAGTCTTGTGGAGGTGTTACCAATGTTGCATCTCCAGAATGTACTCCAGCATTTTCAACATGTTCACTAACCGCCATGCAAAGTATTTCTCCATCTTTAGCTACAGCATCAATGTCTATTTCTTTAGCATCTTCAAGGAATTTGGAAATCACCACGGGGTGTTCTCTTGACACATCACTTGCCGATTTCAAATATGCTTCTAAATCACCATCATTATGTGCTACATTCATCGCTGCACCGCTTAAAACATAGGATGGTCGAACTAAACATGGATATCCTACTTCTCGACAAAATTCTATAGCAGATTTAAGGTCTGTAAGCTCTTTCCACCTGAAATTATTAATAATTGATATATATATATATATATATATCGAATCAAAAATACTATCAACTATAAAAGTGCAATACCTGGGTTGGGATATTTTTATTCTATCTAACATTCTTGAGAATTTAAATCGATTTTCTGCTCCATCTACATTTTCTGGTGAAGTTCCTAAAATGCGAGCATTCTGTCTATGCAAATCCATGGCAATATTATTTGATAATTGTCCTCCCATACATAATATTACACCATCAGGGTTTTCCAAATTATAGATATCCATCACCACCTTAATAACAATTGATTAATTATCACCTATTAAGTGTTTACTTTTTTTTGTAAACAACACTACATAATATACAATCAGATTTCAATATTTTAATTCCCGTTTGAGCTCGGTTTACATTTATATTTATTAGTATAAAAAAAGGCTCATTAATTCACTTTAAATAGATACCCACAGATACATATTGACAAAAATCTTTTATCATTTCATGTATGTATTTGGCACTAAATGGTTGTATTACCTATATTTTACTTGTGTATTTCTATATTTTAAAAATGTTTAAAGATTTTATTATTTTTGATTTGGCCATGGTATTTAGTCACTGGATAGTGGTGCTAGTAAATATGGTGAAATAATAATATTATACCATCATTAGCAGTGTAGAATCTTAATGAGCAAAGTTTAACTATGTGTATGTTTAATCTAGAAAAAGTATAGAATAAGAAAAAACTGCAAAATTTGCAAATAAAGTTTAAAAAAGAATTAAAATTACATTATTTTATTTACAAATTTTATCTTTTACGACAAAATGGGTGTATGAAGATAATTTTTAAGCAACACGAAAGCTAGAGATTTAGATACAAGTAATTCCTAGTGATGATCCGTACAAGTATGAATTAAACTTTAAGCATAAAAAGGTATCTTCTTATTTAGACTAGAGAATAAAAGATGTAATTAAATACCTCAAAAGAAATTTCTTCAAAGTACAAACGATCGCACATGTCATAGTCTGTACTAACTGTTTCTGGATTACAGTTCACCATGATTGTCTTTTTACTAAGTCTTCTCAGTTCTCTAAGGCATCCAACTGCACACCAATCAAATTCGACTGAACTTCCAATACGATATACACCCGAACCTAAAGATAATTATAAAAATAATTATTACCGGTATTTAAAAATAATACTTCAGTTAATCTTTACCGATGACCATGATGTAGTTTGATGGAAAATTTAAGTCGCTGCTAATAGCATTATAAGTTAAATATAAATAATTTGTTTCTGCGGGATATTCAGCTGAAACTGTATCTATTTGTTTCACAAAAGGTGTAATTCCCTGTTCTTCACGTCGTTTACGTATTACTAATTCAGTACTTTGGACAAAAGATGCAATTTGTTTGTCAGAAAAACCTAATCGTTTAGCTTTTAACAGGTCTTCATAAGGCACTAATGGATAATTGTATGATTCTAATCTAATTTGATGATTTATGATATTTTGCATCTTGTATAAAAACCAACGATCTATTTTTGTTAGTTCGTAGAGTTTATCCACTGAATAACCATGTTTTAAAGCAGCTGCTAAAACAAGTATTCGTTTATCAGTTGGTTGCTCTAACTCATCATCATTCACAGCTTTCAAAGTTGGATCAAAACCCATAAAGTTCTCATCCACCATTCGAAAAGCTTTTTGGAAAGCTTCTTCAAAATTCCTTCCAACTGACATCACTTCACCTACACTTTTCATGGAACTACCAATCTTATAAAGAAACACAATTTTTAATTAACAACAAACATTCCAAATTATTTATAATTTAGTTAATGATTTACCTTAGTACTAGCTCGGAAAAATTTACTGAGATCCCAACGAGGCATTTTAACAACACAATAATCTAAGCTAGGTTCAAAACATGCAGTAGTACTAGATGTTACAGAATTTATTATTTCAGGTAAAGCAATTCCAAGTGAAAGTTTAGCTGCTACATAAGCCAATGGATATCCAGTTGCTTTGCTAGCTAAAGCTGAGCTACGTGAAAGCCGAGCATTTACCTAGAAGTAAAAAATTACAATTAAATAAAAAAGTACTTATATCAAAGAGATGGAAAAATTATCAATAAAATAAGTTACTTCAATAATGTAAAATTCATCAGACGTTGTGCTTAATGCATATTGTATATTACATTCACCAACAACTCCAAGATGGCGTACAACTTTAATCGCTGTAGTTCTCAATCTGTTATATTCAAAATTTGACAGTGTTTGACTTGGAGCTACAACAATTGATTCACCAGTATGAATACCCAACGGATCAACATTTTCCATATTACAAACCTAAAATGAAAAACTAGGTGTAATCAATTATTCCATATTATATATGTATACACAACTATGTATAAAAAACTCACTGTAATGCAATTGTCATAAGCATCACGCACTACTTCATACTCTACTTCTTTCCATCCTTTTAATGATTTATCTAAAATCATTTGATTACTATGAGTAAAACACTGCTTTGCTAATAAATGTAATTCAGATTCATTATTGGCAAAACCAGAACCCAGACCACCTAAACTGAAAGCACTTCTTACAAGAAGTGGATATCCCAAAATTTTAACAGCTTCTAAAGCCTGAAATTAGAAATAAGTCATCAGTTTTATAGTATGTACATGTCATGTAGGTATATGTCATGTTATTACCTCATTATATGATGTAACAACAGAACTAGGAGCAACATGTTCACCAATTTCAACAACTCTATCTGAAAACTGTTTGCGATCTTCTGTGGCTATTATTGTATCAATCGGTGTTCCCAAAACTTGTATATTATATTTTTCTAATATGCCAGATTTTTTCAAGTCTATTCCACAATTTAGGGCAGTCTGTCCGCCAAATGTCAGCAATATACCATCTGGTCGTTCGGATTCAATTACTTGAGTAACAAAATCAAGTTCCAAAGGCAAAAAATAGACTTTGTTGGCTAGTCCAAGAGATGTTTGTACTGTTGCTATGTTTG
The DNA here is from genome assembly GCA_025469235.1 of Pemphigus obesinymphae. Taxonomy (NCBI): domain Eukaryota; kingdom Metazoa; phylum Arthropoda; class Insecta; order Hemiptera; family Aphididae; genus Pemphigus; species Pemphigus obesinymphae. The sequence continues at coordinate 60,065 of JAIPRL010000668.1, forward strand.
GATTGATTAGTATAGTAACAATATTTTCTTCACGTAAAGCTTTTATTGCTTGAGATCCAGAATAATCAAATTCACCAGCTTGACCAATAGATAGTCCACCAGAACCAAGAATTAAAACTTTTTGAACGTTTGTTGGTGTTATAGGGATCACTGGATTTAACTCATTTTGAAGTAAGTCCATTAAATTATATTCATTGTTGTTTTTAGTTCTTGTAATAGCTTCTAAAAATATATCAAATAAACACTCCAAATCTTCAGGGCCAGGACATCCTTCCGGATGAAATTGAACACTAAAATAAATACAAATGAGATTATTAATTTTTTTTATTAATATTAAAAGCAATACAAATAATTTGTACCTAAAATATGGGAGCTTATTATGAATAATTCCTTCATTGGATTTATCATTAACATTTGTAAATAACGGTGTCCAGTCGGATATTTTAGGATCCACAGCAAATCCATGATTTTGCGAAGTCATATAACATTTTCCAGTTTTTGCAAACACACAAGGCTGATTTTGACCTCTATTTCCAAATCTAAAACAATGATATTAATTATGGTAAATAAATATTGAAAACAAGTATGCCAATTAAACAAATAAATTCTACTCACTTCATTTTATAAGTCTTACATCCAGCTGCTGTGGCAAGCAATTGGTGACCAAGGCAAATTCCAAATATTGGTTTTACAATTGATGTATTATTTAGTACTTTCTGTAAATTTAGAATTGTTTCTTTATTCATTTCGGGATTTCCTGGTCCATTACTAAGAAATAAACCATCATAGTTATCTATATCATGAATAGGATGATTCCATGGTACAATATCAACTCGAGCACCTCGTTTTAGAAAACATCTAATTTGGTTATATTTTAAACCACAGTCCACAAATCTAATCCTAGGAAAGCCATGCTCATTGTAGGTTTTTGGTGTCTAAAAGTATACATAAAATTTAATTAGAAAATTTGGTACTATCTTATTATTGGGATTACTTAATAAGGTATTAGGACCACTTGTTTTCTTTTTTTATTTAGTAAAATCTTTTATCTATAGTACTATATACCTCTAATAGGTGTAACATACAGTAAAACCTCACCTAACGGACACCTCCCAATAGCAGATGCTTTTTTTTGGAGACAGGGACATTTTCACTACTTTTTAATGGGGAAACCTCCGAATAACAGACACTTATTTTTGCATTTGAGAAGGTAGTTGACTGTATATAATACATTTTTAATATAATTAAATTAAATTAACACAATAATAACTTATGAAAATTATGACGAAAATATAAATGTCTTGACTGCCAATGTTCGTATGTTTTGTTATTTAGTGATTACTTTACAACTTTTTCGACGATGGCAAATTAACTTACTCACGAGATTATACAGAGAAGGCAAAATTATAAACAGACCAAGCTGACTCGATTTTTTTCTTACCAGATTGAATATTTATGTATGCATTTGATCATTTTTTTTATATGTACATATGCATTAAATTAGGAATTACTATAAATATTACCAAATCATTAAAATTATTATACCATTAAATATACATAATTAGTAATTATATTTAATAATAATATTATAATTTAATTTAACCTAGGGCAAATGTTTTAATTTTACACATTTAACCATTATGAATTTCAAACATTTACTCCCCTCTGAATAGTGGACAAAATTTCGGTGACTGAGGGTGTCCGCTATTCAGAGGTTTCACTGTATATATATAATAAATAATACGCACTAATAACTTTTATTTTTATATTTTACTGATTATTAAAGCTAGTTTCACATGTAGCGGTTATACGTCTCAGAATGAACAGCCGTGTTTAAATGGGCGATTTCACAAATGACACTCGCGATTAAATCGAATCAATAAAGACTGCCTTCGACCGCACCTGTTCAATTTTCGAGCGTTTGGAAACTGCTATATGCTAAAAATAAACAATGTATTTCCAATGTACTATTTCACACGGTGCGATCATTATTTTACCATTCATGTACCGTGATACTTATATCAGTACTTATAGCAAATTTACAATTAATTCGCATTTGATTTTTAAGATATTTACCAATATGTGAGACCTATGTTAATTAGTATTTAATAATAAATATAATTGGTATAAAGCTTAGAAATATTGTATGAACATATTTCATTTATTCATCGTACTAACATCTAAACTATAATTACTCATTTTAAGAAATTTACATGAAAATGATCTTCGTTTATTCTTTTTGTGTTTAAAGGACGAAAAAGGATATTTATGAAAAGGATGTCATTTCATATGATATTTTGAATAACATTTTGTTTTTTTTTTTCAAATTCCAATAGTTATTTTTGTGTAGCATATTAACTACACAAACAGGGTTTCAAGCAAATTATATTGTTTACAAGATTGAGAAATAATAATGCTTTACTTCATTTTAGGTGGGTTTAAATCGCATAGTGTGAAAACATACCATCAAGACGATTTTAAACCGCCGCCGTTTTTAAATGCTACCATGCGTGATTAAATAGCTACGTGTAAAACCAGCTTAATAGTCAACATTTAAATTGATATAGTTAAAAATTAAAAAACTAAATTTCCTAGATCTAACAAACGTAACAGTTAACAGAATAAGAATAAAATAATGTTTTTCTCTCACTATAAACCACATTATAATTAAGATTTCAACATGTCTATGGCAATCAATATATAGTATAAAGCATATAAATTCTACTAATTTCAGGTATGTAATCATTGTTTTTAACAATTGTGTTCAAGAGGTGGGGGGGGGGGGAGAAATGTTCCATAATTCGATAAAACTTTTTTCTAAGTATTATAAAAAAGATATTGACATGTGAACAAATTCACCAATTATTAGCGTGGTAGGTAAAAACAATGATATATTATTATATTAATTTTATAATTTATTCATTCTTGTTTATAAAAAAAATATAGAGCATTTATTTTAAATTTTTAGTTAACTAAAAACAAAAAAGCATATTTAAAATCTCGGTTGAATTTGTATCTTGACAATTATGTATATATATATATATATATATATTATATTAAATAAGTAGAATATTTTCATGTTTTTTAAGAATGGTAGAGCTAAATTATTATTTATCACCCCAAATAAATTACCAACTTTTAATATATTAAATTTTATATTTAAAAGTAAATTATAATATTAAAAATATGTAAATCATAATATTATAGAGTAGTATCGTATACTCTAATTTCTTTATCAATATGTACAGAAACACACTCTAATATCAGAAATAAATAACTAATACAGAATAATAACTGTTGTTATTATTCTCAAAACACGGAACTGTAATTTTTTCGTTTGAAAGATCTGGTTATGCTAACATCAAAATAAGCTGAACAGTGTACTAGGTTAAGTTATGTCTTAAGTTAAGGATTGCTTTTAACTTGATATAAGATTAAATAAGGCTGTAATTGACTGATAATTATCATAAGTGAATATAAAGAACGAAATTTCTCCTAAGGATCCATATGCTACCCAAAACAAGTAGAAAAAAAAAAAATGAATAATGATGTAACAAACCCAAATTTTTTAAGTTGAACCGAACTATTTAATTTAAATATCAAACCTGAAAAGAACTTCATAAAAAATTTAAAACAATTAAATACTTAATTGATTTAAAAATTGGCTACTAGAGAGTTTCTTTTTCCCTAATAAAATTATAGCCTAAATACTGAATACTGATATATATATAAACATTTTTTTTATAGTTTTTTGATAAATTAGGTTTGAATTTTGTTTTCCTTGGTTTGATATTCAAACAGAACTATTTTGTGTTAGGTTCGGTTCCAAAATTTTCAATTTTGAGTTTTATTTTTTAATAGAACCAAACACTCTAGGTTTGGTTTGAAAATTGAACATCACTAAAAATTAACTTAAGTAAAACTTAGTACAAAACACTTTAATAAAATTTCAGCATAAAATAATACAATTGCTCGCTCTCAGAGTTTTCTTGCAGGTATTTCCTCTCCTCATGAATGAGACTGGATTTAACCATATTAATTTTTATTTTTATTAACATAGTAAATTATAAAACATGCAACATAAACAATTTTGAATTTGATCAGTGTGAATCGTGGTGCCAATTTAGGATGTGTTGGCATATATTATATATGTAGATATATATTATTATTATATATGCATACACATATATACATATTATATACTATCACTGATATATATATTTGGGTACCTATATACAATCAATGATACTTTATAACATATAACGCACATATATGTAAATATATATTTATATATAATGCAAGTAATTTATGTTAATATATTTATTTACATAAACTAACAATAGAAAAAAGTTTAAAAATATACTTACTAAAATTGACACATCTTTGATCAAGTTGATTTTATTCGGATTAACTACATTTTCAAAACTTTTATCTAATTTTTCCGTACAGTCAACAATTTTTCCAAGAAGTGTCCCACTATCTCTAATATGTTTAGTTAATGTACGAGTGTCTACACCACAGATGGCTGGAATAGAATTTTCAGCTAACCATTCATCTAATAATTTTTCACAGCGCCAATGACTTGGACGGTCGCATACTTCATCAACAATCAGTGCAGAAACCCAGATGCGATGTGACTCAAACCATCTAAACAAATTATAAATTACCATATTTAAAACAAATTAGGTACATTAATAATATACATAACGTAAATTTTGTTAAAATATTTTCAATATCAAGACAATAATTAAAAACCCAAGGGTTAATAATAAAATGTATTTAGAAATATGAGAATTAATTTCTAGAAAGTTATTTAATTTCTTAATGTCACATAAATAAATTTATATGATAAAATTTATAAAGTACAAAAATAGCAAATGGCGGATTTGTAGTACATACAATGTTTTTGGTTTGTCAATAATATACAAACACAGAAAGTTATACATAGTATAGTGATGGTAATTATTTGAAAATTCAAATAGGTAGTGGAAAAACCAATATTCAAAATTCGAATGGGTCAGTTCAGCGTTTCTCAAACTTTGGATTGCAAGTTAACTTTTGGTAGGTCATGAGAAGTTCATGTTTTTTAAACAGTATAAACTTTATATACTATAAAGTAATATAAATCTCAAAAATTACCCAAACATCTTCAAGATCCACCATACTTGTCTCACTACAACATTCACAGAGAAATTTTAATATCAAAATCTATGCCGGATAACTTTAATGTTTTGAACACTACTGTGAATACAATCAATTTTATAAAAACAAGTCATTGCTTGTTTGAAAAGTTATGCGAAAAAATGGGATGTTTTCATAAATCACTATTTAGACACACTGAAGTATGTTGGCTATCATGAGGAAAAGTGTTGACAAGACTCATGGAACTCTGTGAAAAAGTTTCATTGTTTTTGGACAAAAAAACTGATTTGGCAAAATTGTTGCGTGACAAAGAATTTGTTCCCATGTAACCATGTATTTAGCAGACATTTTTTTGAACTTAACAAACTCAATTTGTATTTACAAGGAACAAAAGGCATATATATTAGACAATATATTTGCAGTGATTTTATGAAAAAACTTACTTTATGACAGAAAAACATTGAAAAATGAAATTATAATTGTTTTGAAACATTTTAAACTTTCATAACCAAAAATGATTTGATAGTGGCTCTGATGATATAATCAGCCAAATCTCCTTACATTTTATATTGTTCAAAGATAATTTTGATTTTTACTTTCTTGAAGAAATATAAAAATGTCAACAAAATAACTGAATTATGAATTTGTGTCAAGACGACATATTGACAAAAGCCGACAAAGAACTTTTTGATGTGTCAGAAAATATATCTTTAATACTTAAATTTAACAATAGTAGTTTAATACAGTTTTAGCTATCAGCTACATGTTCAACTTTTTCAGCTAAAACTTTAAAGGTATCCTTTCTTATCTTAATACACGTGAGATGTTGGATTTTTGACAATGATAGGTATATCAAAAACAAACATCGAAACAAGCTACAATTGTCGAACTCATTGTACTTAAAAATAACTAAAATTGACTTTGATGTCAGTGATCTTATCAATCATAACAGGAAACAAGTGCACGCTTCACATACGCCTCATTATTAAAAATAAATTAGTACAATTATATTCATTATTAGGACCCGGATTTCAATGATCTAAAAAAAATGCTTCTTTCAAAAAATTAATTAAATATATATTTGAATATTAAAAGAAGTTTAAACATTTTAAATAAATAAAAATATGACTAGAAACTTTAAATATATATTTTGCCAATGCAGGTTTTGACTGGTGAATAACATCATCATAGTTCTTGGGACTGTAATATTCTAAACATAAAAATAAGATTATGTTAAATTATATGTTATATTCTTTTATTTTCAATGTATTTTTGGATAGAATTTAAAGTTTTCATAAACTCATATAATATATAAATATGCACTGAAAATTAATAAAATGATAGAAAAATTCTAAAAAATGCAAAATAAAAGTCTCTGTTACATGAATCAAATTATGTACTTGGAATGCATTTTTTTAGAGAACCCAAAAAAATGCACTTTGCATTGACATCCAGGCTCTATTCATTATGAACTAATAAAACATTCATTATTAAAATATATTTGTCTTTTTAGAACTACTTTGTCCAGTAAAACCATGTGGGTCATGATAGATTTTTGGGAGAAAATTTGGGTCATAGTGCTAAAAAGATTGAGAAGCACTGAGTCAGTATGTAATTGAATATTTCAAAATTGTAATTTTTATGAAAAAAAATGTATTTATGTACCTAATGAATAATATTAATTGTATAAAATAATTTTGTAAAAAACAAAAATATATGAAGTAAAAATAGTACTACAAAAGGCCGTTGACCAATTAGAAACACACAATATACAATTGGTACTCATAGTTGGTTGGTAGACGCAATAACTTTAGGGTTTTACTCAGATTCAACATTTACAATATATAGTAGATATTGTACTAGATAGTTTACTTAAAATAAATAATATAAAATAATTATTATTATTATTAATAGCAAACAGTATTTAAAAAACTGATAATCTTTTACAGGTATATTTAAATTTTATATAATTAATTTTATCTATTTGAATATTTGAGTATTAGAATAATCAAATATTATAATTATTTATGGTAGAACTATTCAAATTTGAATATTCGCATAATTTGATTATCCGAATATGTTACATTACTAATATATAGATATATTGATTATAAATATAATTACTTCTATGGTCAATATAATATTATAACCGCAATTTATTATGATATTACATTTCAATCTTAAATTTCTCTCTAAATAATTTTACAATTATATAAATTATTACCATATATTATGACCCTTTCAAATGGTATATTGAGTATGAAATACCTAGCTGTGAAAATAAATGATTAATTAAATAGGTACAGGAAATTGGTGCAATTTTTTCAACCATAGGACATAAAGCAGTTAATGGTGCAAATATATAAATTTAATTGAAAACAACAAACATGGTTAATAAAAAATAATAATAGTTAAATCAAGTCTACAAAAAAAAAAAAATAGATATAAAAATGAATGTGTGTATTTATGTATGGTTCTATCATAACTCTGGAACTCCTGGAGAATTTTAATCAAACTTGGTACACATATAACTTACTACTTGGAAAAAAATACTGTGGGGGTTAGATACTTCTAGCACGCCTAAGGGTAGGGTGGGAAAAGGGTGACATATAAAAATAATTGTAAACAACCGATATTAGTGTAAATTTCATAGTAATATTATAAAATAGTATCATATGTGTACTAAATTTGGTTGAATTTGCTAAAGGGTATTAAAAGGTAAAAAAAGGTATTAATTTATGTTGGAACATATATATATATATAGATTTTACATGGTAGTCCGTCAAACAAGAATATTCTCGAAACCACAAGTATGCTTGCGCAGCTATACATATACGCTGGGTAATCAGTTAGGTATGTAAATGTAACTATTAATTAAACAATACAATTATTTGCAAGCAATGTTGAATCCAGACATTTTTTCCAGGATAGCTAAATTTTTTTTTAGTCATTATATACCTACTTACCCATTTTACTTTAGGGAGATTGAATATATCTAGGAAATATATTCTGATCAAGTGATGGATTCAAGTGGGGCCTTTTTTTACCTTTATATAAATATCATTATGTCAATAATGTACTAAAATACATACTCAATGAAAATTACTAAAATAATAATTACTTTTATAGGTATAACGTTCTCTTAAAATTCAAGAGAACATGACTTTAAGACTTAAATAATAATAATGAAAAAAAAAAAAAGAACAAATTCTAGATAATATAATTTCTTTTTGTAAAATATTATTTAACATAGAAGTTACACTAACTAATTAAATTTTCAGATCTTTAATCCTAAAATTATCACTTTTATAAAAAAATCTGTAACAATAATAATAATAATCTATATTAATCTCAAAATCTATAATTATTATAAATAGAACATAGGTACCTACTTATAAAATAACCTAAAATTGGTAAAACAATTATGAAAATGTTATCCTGTTAATTAGTACTAAAATATACAATATGTTGTATAAATTAGAAATTACTAAAAATAACGATAACATACCTATATCATGAATATACAAACATATACAGAACATATATTTTTCTTGTTATATCATTTTTTCTTAGGTTTAAAAAGTTATTGAGCAAATTGAAAAATGATCTCTTTAAACTACCAACTAGATCCTATTCACTAAAATTAATACCCCAAAACGGATAGGTACACATGAAATATTTAGAGTACCTACTCCTCTACTAGACATTTTGGGTAGGTACCTACACAGACATAAAAAAAATACAATTAAAATAAAACATATGATTATAATATAATCAATAAGTTTCTAGTTTAGTTTAGAGTATTAAAAGCTAATCGTTTGTCTATATGTCCTACATATTTACTATATCACGATAGTAAATATTTGAATAATTACTATTTAAAATAAATTTTAGATCCACCACTATCCTGACCCGAAAAAAACTATATTTTTCAGGGGGTGATTGAGTTTCTAGGGGGGCTTATGCCCCCTTCTTGAGGTATACTTGGATTCAACACTATTCACAAGTGAAGCTAGGTAATCCGGCTAGTAGACTATAAATAACATTGGTTTAAGGATTTAATAGTAGGTAAATCCAAAGATGAATTTATTAAGTCGAGTATCAAAATTATTTTTTAAAATAACTTAATAATATAATACTTAATATAATTAATAGTAAAGGGAGATTTTTAATTGTCGCTCTTATAAGATCAAAATACTCTTCAGTGGTTACGCACCTTACTCTAGAAGAACAATGTTCCCTTATTCTGAGGGACAATATTGAGTTAAAAAAAGTACAGAGAGCGGGACTAGATAGTCATAACTGGTTTCTGAGAATCGAGCAAAATTCAAAAATATTTGTTTGTGAGACACGTGAATTCAGAAATATAAATGAATAAATGAAAATTTAGGTTAAGTATTAGCTATTTTATAATATACAAAATAATTGTATTATATGTGTGTAAAATTATTATAACTAATAATAGTAGAATATCTAGATGTATGAAGCTCCTAAAATACATTTTACTTGTTCATAAGTTTCTTGGCAATAATAATAATGGGTTTTCATTGCTATTTTTTGGTATTTATGCCACTGGTCGTTATTAGGTAAACTTGATTAAAAAAATTAATTAGCAGTTATAATTTATCATATAATAAGTATATAATGTTTTTAAGTAGTTAAATAATATGATAGCAATTAATGTTTAATGAAAATTGATAAAAAATCAATAGAATTAGACAATTAATAATAATTATTTTAATATAACTTGTATAACCCGCACGGTTCATCTTGACCACTGGCCTATATCACATGTTAGGGGTCGGAAAACTTGTGTATACAAGAATATAAGTTTGAAGCCACGTGACTACTTCTACCACAGGCTGTAATAGTTTAGAAAAATATACAACAACAGCAGAATGCGGGCTACAGACTTGAATATAATATACTTCAAGCATATTGCTGAACCACTGAAATTCGAAAAACATAATAGCCGCAAACATTGAAGATCGCACAAATTATACCCACTATCGTAGGACACCTTATCAAAGATCCTAGCAATAAGCTTACTATGAAAAATGCACTTTTTTTAGTAGTGAAACAAATGTATACTTTATATATTATTTTAATAGTCCACAATCCACATATTATAGTCAAGTCAGGATAATAAAAAATATATAAATAATCAAGTTTATTGCTTACTAATATATTTAAGAAGTTTACATTTTATTTTAAGTTTTTAGAACATTACTTAAACTTATTATATTAATTTTAATAACATATTCAAAAATTTTAAATAATTGTAAAATTATATTTTATTTAAATAATTCTATAAGTTACTTAATTATACAAAAGAAAAAAGTATATTAAATATTTCTTAGTTTATTTTAAAGAGATTGTATTTTTTGTACAAATGTTCCTATTAATTTTTAAACATAAATTATTTATTATGAGACAATAAAAATTATAATGTTAATTAGAATATTTTAGATTTTATGTACCTATAGGCTTTATAATGATAATTTTTTTCAGATAGAAAGTAAAAAGTTGGATAGACAATTTATTCTAGTTGGTACTATAAAGTAAATTTTTGATTTATTCAGAAGTTTTTAGTGTAAAAGCATTATCAGAATAAAGTCCATTACCAGTATCTTATCTTACATGCAAAGTGCTTCCCATAATGACCAGCTTTTTATTTTGTTTTTAATAAAAATATTATACTTTTGTATTTACTCATTGAAAATAAAATGTATAAATGTGTTTTGTGTCTTGTTTTATACTTGTAATTTAAACATTTAAATGATTAATATTTTGAAATAAATTGCCATTACATTTTAGTAATTAACTCTTAGGTTTGAAAAAACTACATGATTTATCAATGTGTAATTTCAATATATTTATAATTTTTTTTATTATCTATTGTAAAATTTAATGGCATACACTTATATATATATTAATAAACTTACCGTTTGATTCCATGAATATCAGTCTCATCGCCAGGAATTCCATAATTTCCCACCAATGGATACGTTAATACCAGCAACTGTTTGTAGTAAGAAGGATCGGTCAAGGACTCGGGATAACCGACAATACCCGTTTGAAATACTATAGTACAATTTTATATTAAAAATAAATATTTAGTGCACTAAAATATAAATCTTATATATAAAATGCTAACTTTTCTTAGTATTACATATTACATACCAACTTCTCCATCAACAGGTAGTGTTTGAGAACCAAAATTGTATCCAGAAAATTCGGTACCATCCTCTAAAACCAGAACGCAGGGCTTGCGGGGCATTATAAATTTACAACGATCAAGGTATTAAAAATTGAAAAACAATAATATAAAACAGTAAAACAAATAATTTTGTATCAGCGAATTTCGGGAATCGGTAAAATGTAAATTGGGAGAAAAATTATCAAGTGTTTAGCTATTGAACCAATAACAAAACACGTGAGTTAAAATAACGGTACTTTGTTCATAACCTTATTGATAACAGGAGTAGATAAGCTTACCAAGGTTGAATGTCAAAGACAATGGAGATTAGAGTTTTATCACAGAATAAGTGGTTTCCGCAGTTTTATATTATTCAATTTTAAATCATTTATTATGAAATCCAGAATCCTGTTGATGGAACGGATCACCACGCATAAACCAACCAATTTATAAAGAATTTTCATGGTATGCAGTACTTACAGACTGACAAAATTATAAAATATGAATAGTAGATGTTAAAAGATATTAAAAAGTAAAATATAATATAGAAACTCATTACCTATGCCATTGATTTTATAATATATATTATAAAATCAATGCCTATGCTATTCCAAATATTTAGCATGATGTCATTAAAAATTTGTAACACATTTCGAGCTTAACCATTTTATAATTATACAGATTATTATAATTGTTAAAAATCAATTAGTTACTCGTTTTATTAATAGTGGAACACATTATACCAATTTGTTGAAATGCCCACAATATTTTTGAACAATTGAACATAATAATATACATCATACATATGTATTTTCCGAAGCAGTTACTCAAAATCAAGCAGGTTACAATTTTTATTATTATTTACAATAAAAGTTAATAATTAGGAAATTACGCAATAATTATTAAATAAAATTTATTATCAAGGAAATTTAAATTAAGCTACATTCTAGTGAATAATACATTTTAAATGGACAAATTTAACAATATAATAGTATTATACAAGACGTACATCTATTTCACTAAGAATAAAAGACAAGTTCTTTATATGTAAATATTAACTAAAATAATTTTCAAGTTTAAGCAAACAAAAACATTTTTAACACAAGTTTTAACAAAACAAATATTTACTTAAGAACATTGATGGAATGTAAATTTATTCAGCAACATTGATGGTAATAGTTTTACCCTTAGGATCGTCAAATCTATCCATAGTTTTGATATCCATTATCATAGTAATACCCCATGTAACAATAAACAACATAAGAGCAGTGACAAATAAACCAGCCAATATTGGTGGTGTAAAGAAGGCGTTTTGTTCTTGAGGATCACTGAATTTTCCTTTTGCAGATGGTGTTAACCATGGCTGAACCTAGTTATAAAAATACAATAATTGTCATTAATATAAATTAATAATTTATATTAAAAAATAGTTTATGATTATTATCAAAATTAAAAGAAATATTTTGTAATACAGATAGTAGAGAAAGTCTATAGAAGGTGTATGACGGGATTCCTAGAGAGATCTTGAAAAAGGCATTAATAAAAATACATACCGAAGGTACATGTAAATGTAATTGAGAATATTACATATGAGGGGACAAATACAAGAGTGAGTTTGTATCGAGAAACTGAAGATTTTAGTGTCAGAATAGGAGTGCATCTAGGGTCCTTGCTTATTTTTCTTGGTAATGGATGAAATTACAAAGGATATACAGGATGAGGTATCATGCTGTATTCAGTTTGCAGATGATATAGTCCAGGTAGGAAAGAGTACTGAGGAACTGAACGGTAGACTTGAAGAGTGGAGAACAGCTATTGAACGTTGAAAAAGGATTAATAGGGGTAAAATAGAATATACATAATATTATAAGTTCGGTCAGAGTTTGATATTTAAATTGAATAGTTGGGTTCGAGTAAGAATAGTAAAATTAGTACGGATTCGTTCAAATTTGAATAAGTTCGGTTTGATCTCGAAAACCATGGTTTATTCATAACATCACCAATTATTTTAATTTAAATAATAAGTTAAAACAGTATAAATTAAGCAATATTAGTTTCAAAATATAACTAACCTGGAATTTATCATTGAATTTTAATACAATGGAATTATTAGAGAAGACCACAGGTCCTTCTGAGAAATAAGACAATCCCTTTTGAGTACCGATTGGGTTTCGAGGTATGAGTAGAATAGCAGAGCCTGCATTTTCATACTCGATTGATTTTAATGCCCAAGTGAATGTGGTTCTTTCAAAACGGAAACGTAATGTAATTTTAGTTTCATTAACTAAAAAAAATTTGCCAACTTTTAGCAATGAATCACGTGAGTCATCAACAAATACCTTAAAAAAAATAAACAATATAGATATATTATATTTAAAGTTTAAACAAATAAAAACTTTAATTTCATACATCAGAGTCTTTAGAATCTTGAAGTTGAGTATATGGTCCTTTATCAACTGATAAAGTTGGATAGCTACCAGAGTATATAAGTGATTTTCCTTTAGGATCATTGATTTTGAATTTTTTTGATGAACTCTTAACAGCCATCAAGTGTCTGGTTACTAAATGATGTGCATTTGATGCTAGTGCTTTCTCAGCCCATGGATTTAGTTTACCAGAAAGTACTAATACTACATTATTGTACTTTTTGCAAAGATTATTAAATATTAGTGAAATATCATTATTATGTCTCAACAATGTAGATTGTCTACTTTCATCATCATTATTATTGGGGTTATTTTCATTAATATCTGCCAAGGCTATAATTTTTTCAGAACCATTTGCATATGTATAATCATTAAAAACTTTTACAGAAAAACCATTCTTTGATAACATTTCAATAGCTTTTTCAGGTTGATTAACAGATGGAAAAAAGCGACGGTCTTCAGCATTTTCAAATAATTTAAATAAACTGTGTCCATCAGTATCTGCAAGATAAAATAATAAAAAAATGATTATTATTTATCATATATGTTTCTAAATCAATTTATTAAATTATAAACAATTAATTTTTTTGTTGCACACAATAATCTTATCTATACACACCTTTATTATAATATGTAACCTTATAAAGCATAAAATTCACCATACATTCACCTACATGAATATTTTAATTAGTAACTACCTATCCAGCTCCAGCTCAACTTATACATGTTATAAAGAAATGAAAACAAGTTGATATGTTTAGAAAGTTGCACAAATTGTTCATTAATTGAATGTAAGCTATGTAAGCTCTACCTAAAACAAACTGTATTGAAAAAAATAACTTAGAAGTTTGAATTTAAATTAATAATGAAATTATCATGAGACTTATAATTAAATTGTTAAGTTGTGCATCTAATCTTATTTTGATTTATTAATGAAAATAAATTTTCAATTCTAAGAGTATTTGCTAATAATTTACCTAATTTTAAAGTATTTTTGAACACTTCATCAGAAAAACATGTAATTTTAAAAAGTTAGTTGAATTTAACTGTTTTGGAAAGGTCAAGCAAATTAAAGTAACACTTTACTGACAATATTAATCTCAAATAAAATATCATACCTAACAACCTGCTAGCAACACACAAAATTAATGATTTAATGATACCTTATTACTTTAGCACAACTTCAACATCTACAGAAAAACTTTTCCGTGATTTGAAATCTTATAGCTCATACTGTATCTAATCTGCTTTCCCAGCAATAGATTGTACTAAGAGGTTTTTTGAATGATATTAAATAACATAACCGCATCAAGATCAACTATTCGATTAGGCTGGCAAACTTTTGCTTGAACACCACTATGTTGACCGCAAATATTAGTACTGTAATACTCTCATCGCCCATGTCAAATTTGTTTTTGAGTAAAACATATCATATTAGAACTAGTAGTATCATACAATTAAAAAAAAATTTATTAAATGTTAATTTATAAAAACTATTTTGGGTACATTTTCTTTTTTGTTGGTAGCTATTACAAATCTTAAAACCAGTGTCATGTTTTTTTTTATGACCAACATCGGATGTAGGTACAGTTTAAATTATAAAATAGTATTTAGACGGTTATACGACTGATATTATTATTATATCTCACCCTACCCTAACTGTTTTTATTTTCAACAAATTTACAAATTTAATAGTAATTTATTGGAATATAAAAACATTAAAGAGCATTTACAAATCCAATGTGTGTATTTGTTATAAATTATAACAAAATAATTTTTAGATTCTTATTCTTTATTAGGTACCTACACACAATATAATATACCTAATCTTTATAAAAATCATGTATAATATGAAAATTTGAAATGTCACTCTAGACATATGTTATCTCTTCTACCCCTATACCTATCTGTATTATAGTCTATAAAAGGAATAGGTACATAATATTTTAAAGGTATAATGTACATTATGTAGGTAATTATATGTATATGGTTGGGCAAACCAAAATGTTTAACTCCTCTGTACCCTATTATAAGTTATTTTAAATAAATTGTTAGTGGATACAAATATAAGGAACACAATCTGTCAAATTGTATTGGCATGTTTATATTATGATATGGTACTTACTTATTTAATATACCAACTACAAATATTAAATATTAAAATGTCTGTATTGTTTGCATCGTTTTGTTAATATAATTGAGTAGGTGTCTATACTAACTTTATTCAGATCTAAAATATCATAAATTTACAAATTCAGATCAAACTACAAAACAAAATATATGTACTGACTCATATTGCCTGAACTTAGGTAATCCAACTAGGTATTACATTATATTACATTTACACCAATATCTAACTATCACAATAAAATTACTAAGTACTCAATAAAATTATTTATTCAATACTTTAATTATTAATTAATTAATATTAATCTTGACATTTAAAATAGATTTTTAGGTACACAAATATGTAGGTAACCCACTTATATGGACAAATAAGTATAAAAGGCGAAGAATCCACTTGTATGGATCTTGCCTATATACAAAGTAGATTAAAGAAAGTGTTATTAGATCAATATTATCTTTTTTTATACTTAGATCATAATTATTAGGTAAGTATATATATTTTAAAACTTATTCTACCTAAATCTTATAGGTATTATGATTCAAGACAATAACTAATAAATTATATAATTTTATAGGTAGTAATCTAATGTACCTACGACCTATGTCACACCCAATACTTAATATACATTTTTAATAATTTGAGTACCTATCAAATAATTATAATACTGCTATCCTAGTTACTATTAAAGCATCATCATATTTGGATTGATTAAATCAAAAATGTTTAACTTCTTTTATATCAATTCTACATTTCTACAGTTTACCCTCTCGAGTTCACCGGTCCCTTTATAATAAATTATTATTTATTAGTATTACCTACTTCCATTACTTTCAATTTTGAATATCAACAAAAAAATAATAAAACGTGATTCCCGAGGTACTTGTAAAATACCTACATTTTGACTTAACTTTTTTAATTAATTTAATTTTCTTTCTTCTAGATAAGGATTATTTAATAATATTGGTATATACAGAATTTATGTTATAATATAGTTTTCTGATTTTAAAATTAAATGTATCTATTATTGTTTCTGGTTATTATCTTCTAATAGGTGTCTAGTAATTACCTAATGTAAAAGTTACAACCACTATTGTTAAAAACTCGATATACCTATTCTTTTTTTCAAGTGCTTTACTATATATATATATTTTAAACAAAAGTAATAAACTAAACATTTCCAAATTTAACAGAATGTCTAAAAATTAGTTATTATTTATTAGTCTGTAATAATACTTATTCATTTTTGACTGATTATAATCAATATTATTACCCTTCATTGTGAAGTCTTCAAGACTTAGTTCATCTTCCAAAACCATTACAACTTTAGTATCCTCATTCCAGAGAAATGAAAGTAATTTTTTAAATCCCAAGGTATCCATGGGTTGTTGATACTTGGGTAAAGTAACTAACGGTGTATTGCCACAAGAAATAGCCATTGTCGGTATTTCATCGCTGGTGGACGAAGAAATTGCACACAATAAACAACCGATTATTAAAATTATATACTCAGTCATCTTTAATGAGTAATGTCTAACGTATTAAAATCATCTACAAAATAATAAGCATTCTTGTTAACTAGTAACTACACTCAACAAGGAAAAAAGGTAGTTTCAATGTTATACTTGACTGATAAGAAAAAAATCGATATAGGGAAACGCCCGGAACGTATAACAGTGTATCCAAACGTTTAGTTCTATGTTTCCAACTTCCAAACATTCAAATAAGCAAAAAAAAAAAATATCAAAAATCAAATGAAAATATTATAAAAATGAAAATAATTATAACTAAGAAGAGGTAAAAGTAAACTAAATTATTATTCTGTGGTATATGTTCATGGGCTTTATTATTTTTATAAACTTGAACGCATAAAACGATTTTGAAACGAAATTCGGAATAATATTGTTTTCTAATAGGTAGGTATGGTGAATTATCCAAATACAAGTAGGCCATTATTAATTAATCATAGTTTAAAAGTAATTTAAAATCACAACAAAAAGTAATTTCCCTTAAAAAAGTTATCATATAGGTCCCCAGGAACGGATTTACAATTTAGAGGCACCCAACCCAGTTACAAACCAAGAAATCACTTTAAATGGATAAAGCTATTTCTATAGCTATATATATTTAGTATAGTTCTTTTTGGATGGTAGGTGTCTCAAAATGCACATGGTCTCGTAAGAAAAAAACGTTCATGACGCCACTGTTCTGATCCATAAGCCATTGCAGGTCTCGCTACTGTTTTATAAAATTTACCTTTTTATCTAATTGGAATCTGTTGATAAAAACCCGAAACTTGTATACCTACATGACGAAATGGATCTATTTTGTCATGCTTGTATACTTCATCCATCTACACTTTTTCCTATGATTTATATCTTCCTCAAAACCATCATACTTCTGTAGAACAGATCCTAAATACTTAAACATCTCAATACCTCACCCACTTTTAAATATTTTGAAATTTATGAGGAAATAACCATTATTTTAACCCGTATTTTTTGATAGTTTTTTCTGATGCATTTTAAAAAATTGACATATTACTATAGTAAATAGAATTTAAAATATGTGTAGTCATTATATTCATTTTTAAAAATTAATTATAGATACCCACCTATTTAAGTATTTAAATAGGTACAATATTTTTTGGTTCCTATATACCTACCCGCACTAACTGACCACGACGATGCGCGGCGGCGTCTTGAACATGCACAGGTGCTGCGGCGGCTACTATCTGAGCAATTTACCTACCCTACCGACGGGTGACAATGGTTTATTCGTAAAAAGAATAAAAGAGTGGTCCCAAAAAGAAATGATACATTTTGATGATTTTTCTTTTGCTTCTGGGGTGGTCAGACCTCCCACACCGTAATACGCCATTGTACAAATGTATACCTATGTATATTTTATAATATATGTAGTAGGTATATAATATATCAACTATACGGATTTGTAATTTTGTAATATTTTTATATAGGCAATCGTTTTATGAATGTAGTGATTTCAAATATTATGGAATAGGTAGGGTAGAATAATTGGTAAGTTTGTAGGTACTAAATGGTACATACAACATGTCTACTATATGTCTATATAGGTACCTACCCCATTCTGGTGCAGTGTGCATCGTGTATATTAAATACTTTTGTTGATTTAATTATTGTCTCTTTTCTTCATTCCAAATTCATACTCCTACTGCACTTTAACGTAGAAATTTTTTTGTACCTACTTGAATCACTGAAGACTAAAAAAACATTTACCTACACACTCAATATTCACCCAAAATTGTTTTTTTTATTTACCGTTATGAATTGTTTTATACATTTATTATTATTACATACGTAAATTAAACACTCAACCATTTATTTAATTGTATACCTACCTGTATTATGTTTTTTTATTCATACTAATGATCAGTTCACTACTCTCAAACACTGTTCTCCCCTTTTTGAGTCTATTACTCGGTTTCTCGGCACTCTCTTCAATAAACACTACACCATCAGTGCAAACATTATGCACTAGACTCTAGTGACTAGAGTATCGTACCTTGTATATTTCTTGTAATTTAATCTATTAGGTAGGATACTAAACTCCATTTAAATTCTGCAGTTTTTCAACATACTTTTTAGTTTTGTATTTACACCTTTCATTTATTGTACCTGTCCCCATATTTTTTATTCTATGATAATAATATTTATTTTTTCTGTAAGACATCAATACATCACCTTTTTTTTTGGTCAAAAACTACTCATTCTAATTTCAACAGTCCAGTACGATGCGTACTCCGATAACAATTTTGGAAACGTATGTACATTTTTCATTACTTACTAGAGCCACATTTTTCATTTTCATATTTTATATTATAGTTAAAATCATTTAAAGTTTTCAAAATTTTGATAAATATCTAATTAAATAAAAACAATTTTTAAAAATTGTTTCGATCATTCCTTGTAAATGTTATGGAAAATTCGAATATTTTTTTGTGTAACTAATCATTGCGACGTTCTGATGGAAGTAGAATCGTCTATTTGATAATAAACGCAGATGCGTGTAATCATAGAATAATGATACATTTGACAAAATAAAGGCGGACTCTGGGCTTAGTTAAAAAAAAGTTTTTAGGGCGCTATTAGAGAAAAAGTTCACCATTCTTTTAGGCTTTAACCATTCATGAATAATAACGATTATTTATTATACCTACCTATGATTTAATAAAATCAACTATTCAAAATTGTATATCATGATTTTTATCTAAAACCTATATTATGCGGTAAAGATAAAAAACATTTGTTTTCGTAATTTCACTATTTTACCATAAAAATGTTAAATAAAAATTATTAAATGAATACCGTGTTCCCTGATAAATAAATGAAAGGGTTAGCTGTTAAGCATAAAAAAAAATGAAGAGTAGGTAGCTTCGTTCCCCTGTGTTCCTTCCCAAATCCACCACAGAACACCATAGAATACTACGTATTAATCCTAATGATCACATACGCTTCACACAAACACAAAATCGTACAAAGAAAGTATAAGAAGAGCCTAAATAATACCTACTCCTTAGAATCATGTGGTGTGGAAGCGAAAGCCCCTTAGGCTGATTTTTTTATGTAAATTTTCTTTCTACCGAATTGAAAGATTACTTTTCAATTATATTGAAGTTTTGCTGTACTGTCTAATACTCCCATTACCTCCAAATGTTTTATTTCAAATTCGGATTATATACATAGATACCAAATAAACCTGCAAAAGTATATCACAAGCATGATATAATACCTACAATAGTAAGCCCTTTTCACACCTTATGCCATTAGACGAGTGTGTATGTTCCTTATATACAATATATTCATGATCTGTAGTATTATAGATCAGCTATTTTTCAGATTAGTGCATATTTTAGATTAGTCTTATCTATCTTCCAGTTACAGTTGCATTTTCTACCAAAGGTCTACATCTTTTACTGGATAACACACTATATACCGAACTAAGCTATGTTACATTATTAAATTGATGTAAAATAAAAATAATTCATTATATATATATAAATAGGCATGTAAAAAAATATAAAAATAGGTAGGTATAATAATATGTTCACTGTACAAAGTTTCATTAAATACATATTTGTACATAATATTCAATTTACACTTAGTGATGGTAAATATAAAATATAGGTATAAAATAAGTAAAAATTAAAAAATTTTTTTTATCTTCATAACGAACGTAAGTATGTTTTTGGTCAAAATTTCAAGTTTATAGGTATATTATTTCACCGAAATTCAAACACATTTCATACCAAAATAATACATATTATCGAAAAAAAAAATGAAATGGCCATTAAAATTATTTATATTGACTGATTTTTTTGTGTGTATAGCTAAAATAGCGTACTTTTAACATTGTATTAAATTTTCAGGTTTTAAAAACTAAAATTAAGTTTATTAGGTATGAATTAAATGTCTCAAATTTGAATAATATTGCTATAAAAAAACCTAAAAATGGGTGAAAATTTTTGAAAATTTTTTTGTATTCATATTTTATGTATATGATGAAAATGTCATGCCACTAGCATTAATTGATGAAAAATTAAGAATTTTACCACAATTGTGTTTACTCAACTCATATTTTGACGGTATTTTCTTACGTGTTTATCAAAAAAATTTTAAAAAAAAAATCTAAAAATGATCTCTTTAAAGTACCGACTGGATGCAATTTGCTACCAGATAATAGTGCTACATGTGATGATCAGGGAGCACTTTTTCTTATAGATTTTTTGGGTAGAGATATAAAAAAAAAAATCACATCATCGTAAAACCAATACTACATTAATCGCTTTGCTCAGAATTTAAAAAGTATTGAAAATATTTTGATAGAAGTAAAACTTATAATCTAAATATTAAATAAAAAAATTCTTTATACTTATAAATTTGTGTAAAATAAATTCACTAAAAGTTCACTTATAATATCAATTTTAATATAATTGAAAAAGTTCAGAAATCAATTAATATAGTACGGACTGATCCAGACTTGATCACTGAGTGATTTACAGCGGGTGATGCGCTGAGAATATTTGTGGTACATAGCATGCACATGTGGTGTTTGAGAATGTTCTGACATTCTGCCACAAATCATAAATAAGTTCATTTACTGTTTGGGTCTTTTTTTAAAATCTAGTTTATAAATAATATTTTAATTAAGATTGATTTTTTTCTTTTAATGAACAGTATTATAAACTTATAAACTAAATAAGTTTATCTAGAAAAAATGAAATTTGTGAACATGGTTTAATAAAATTTTTATAAACATGTTTATATTTTAAATTTACTTTCTCTGAGGTCTAGAAATTATTACTCATTTATAAACTGAAATTAAAATGTTGCTCTAAATCCCAAATTCAATGAATGCCTAATTTATTTTATTGAAGGCAATATAAATTTAAATTTTAAATACTAGTTACAATAAATTAATATTTTTATGAAAACTTAAAACAAAAAGTTTAGTTGAAGATTAAATATAATTAATTTAATTTTCTTTATTTAATTTTAATTTTATTATTATTTAAATAACTTGTTTCAAATTATACAATAAATACAACTATTAGGGGTTATTTAATTTTTTATAATTTGTGTATGTAAAATATTACATTTTATATTAAAAATAAGGAAATACAAAATAAATATATTAAATTAATCCATTGATAACATGTATAGACATAATATTAATCACATTCAATACATTTGTGAAAATCATAGAATATTGAATTTTTTATTTTTATTAAATTTTGGGTCCAGCCCAAATTACAAATATTTTAGTAAATATATATATATATATATAATAAATAAACAAAAAAAGATTTTAATGAATAAATATATAAATAGTTCACATAATTTGCAACAGTTTAATACTGTTATTAATATTGATCATATTTCGGTTATATTTATTTTTTGATCCTAAAAAAAAATAAATAATATTTTATCAATACATCTGTCTATTTAATATAAATGTATATATTAGCAATATACATTTTATTGGTACCATATTTTTTTATTTTCAAAACTGAAAATTGAATCGATGTAGTACAAGACATTAACATTAATGCAATTCTGTCAATTAATATTTTTTTTACCTGTAGACAGTTAAAGACTTTTCCGGTACATGTGGCAATATAATTTGCACATTAAATTATAATAAAAAAATTAGATGCTTTTATATACTACAGTAAGTTTGAATAATAGTAAAATTTAGATTTTATCAAATTGACTTGGAAAATATTTTAATTTCAAACTTACGGATTACATTTTGATAAAATTTAGCATATACAAAATAGTAAAGCCAAACTGCAAATACCATTGCAGTGTACATTATTATTTGATTAGGTACCAACTAATAGTTACTGGTCTAAAAAAATTACATATTATCTCATAGAGAACCGGAGAAAGGACATTAAGTGTTTATAGAGATCAAACAGAATTTATTAAATAAATATTATAAAAGCTAAAATTTATTAAAAAAATATTTTTTGAAATTAAATATTTGAATTTTTATTTAAAAATCAAAAGTTAATGCTTAAAAATACAACAGAAAGAATGGAAATTATAGACTAGTATAATATTTATGAATATAGTAAAATTAAAAATTACGATTTTAAAAGTAAAATTTTACGAAAAGTGAAGTTTTTTTAAAATAATGAGTGTTTTATGTACAAAAAACACACAATATTGTACAATGTATGTTTAATTTTAAAATTATAATAAATACATTATATAATAATTTATATAACAATAAATATTAATTAATATAACAGTAAATAGATCATACCTAGAACTTTTTCTGATGATTTCAAAGTAATATGTAAGATGCAAATGTATTAACATGTCATTTTTATCTGCTACTTACTCTTTTGTGGGGAACTGGGTACCTGTGGAGAGCCAGATACAGGTTTGGATTCTAATAAAAAAAGAATCATACTTATTTATAATGTACAAACAAAAAATATTAATTAAAATCTTAAACTCTTACCATTACATACCAGTAGTCGTTCTAGCTTAACTTTTACAGGTAAAAGTTTATACTTCATTTCTTGTCTAGCCATCCAATTCTCAGATGCAGTAATATCATGATTATTATTATTCACAGCAGGACATTCTTTTTTATTTTCATCATTTGATTGCCTATAGATTGCATCTGGAGTTTTATCATTATCATTATTATATATAATCGCCATAACTTCATTAAATTTTGTTCCATTCTGAATTCCATTTCCCCCACTTATATTTTTTTGTTGATTATCTATATCACTTTGTTTTTTGGCAAGTTCAAGTTGTAATTTAATGTATTTATATCCATGGCATATATTCTTATCGTTATCAGAGAAACCTGGAAAACCTAAATTTTCATTCAACTTTAGATGTGAATGAACCTTATCTCGATTTGTACGTAGAATGATATCCCCTTCACCAGTAAAACCTATAAATCCATCATTATAAATTTCCTCATGTTTATCTATTTCTTTTTGTGTAGCTTCAAGTAAACTCTTTAAGTATTTAAGGCATTCAGTTAATGGGAAAGCAGTATCTGACTGAGAAAATCCTTTGAAGGCATCATCAGATAATTTGTAGTTATCTAAGGCTTGATCATTTTCATACTTTTTGTACAATACTTGGTTAGAAAAATTATTAACACAGTTGTCAATGCCACAGTCTAATATTTGGTCACGATCTTTAGATATAATAGTTGATAATACAATATCATTGACAGGAACATTAACTTCAACATTTGATTCTGTTGATTTAAATTTTTTAATTTTCGATTCATTATTTTTATGTTTTTTTCTTTTTTTAATCAAATCAATTTTATTTGGTGATATATTTAATTTTGGAACTTTTAAAATGACATTAGTATCACATTCACTGGTCATTTGAAAAACACTTGAACTTGAAGTTTCTTCTGTAATTAATGTTTTAACATCTTCTTGATCTACTACTAAATCTTGTTTATTGTGTTCAGAAACTATTTCGAAATTCTCAATACAGCTATTTTTCAATTTAACATCTTTACATGATAATGTTTCATTATCAACAAGGCATACTTCATCAAATGAATTGTTGATTTTTGGTACACTATTTTCACATATATTTTCAACAGATTCAAATGTTTGAGATGCTGTTAAATTGAAGTTTTCTTTTATACTATCATTATATTTTGACTGAATTACTTTTGTTTGATTAGGATTGTTTTGAACTTCTAGTTTATTTTCTGTAATATTTAAAGACTTTTCTGAAGTTTCAATGGTTGGAGACTTTTCAATAAAAATTATATTTTCTGTGATTATATCATTGTG
The DNA here is from genome assembly GCA_025469235.1 of Pemphigus obesinymphae. Classification (NCBI taxonomy): domain Eukaryota; kingdom Metazoa; phylum Arthropoda; class Insecta; order Hemiptera; family Aphididae; genus Pemphigus; species Pemphigus obesinymphae. The sequence continues at coordinate 85,288 of JAIPRL010000668.1, forward strand.
TGAACTTTCAAATGGAATTTCACTTATTGATAATAATACATTTGCTGCATCTTGTTCATCATTTGTTATAGAAGAATTTCGGAAATCACTCCATTTATGTTTCTTCGATACAACACTTTGATTGTTTGTGGACAAATCAGTATCTTCCTCAAATGAACGTTTATGACTTAATCTATCAGAATTCTCTGATAAAGATATTTTATCTTTTGGTTTATCAACAACGTCTTTACTACCATTATCTTTTTTACTACTTTTATGATTACTAGAAGATGATTTAGACTTGTCAGACGTAGAACTTTTAGTTTTACTAATACTACTTTTTTGATTTGAAGATCCGCCAGCATTACTTTCATCATCACTTCGATTGCCATTTAATAATTTGGGCTCTTTGCAAAGACTAGAAGACTTTTCTTTTTTGTCTGATCTGGAGTCTTTTCTATCTCTTTTTGGTGTTTTATCACGATTATCATAGTAAGATTTTTTATCATGTTTATATTTCTTATCTTTTTCTTTAGAGTCATTATAGTGCTTGTTGTGACAACTATTTTTACTATCCTTAGAATCACTATTACTCCTTTTTTTAGTATCATTTTTTTCTCTACTTCTAGAACGATGACTATTAGAATTATGATCTTTAGACCTATGTGTACTGGATTTTTCCTGACTACTAGTAGGCTTATTTGTTTTAGAAGAATATTTATTTTTAAGTTTTGAATCATTTATTACGAGTGGAACAGTGTTATTTGGAATTTTGATGACATTATCGAATTTATTATTATCATTTTTGTGATTGATAATACCATTTTTATCCAATGGACTTTGTTGTTGATTTTCAATAGAATACTTATTACTTTCAAACCCATTAGAGTTAGTATCTTGACTTTCATTTGAAACAATGTCCATAGGGCTACTGACAAAATCTGAGAGACCAGACATGCTATTTTCGTTATGATGAATTGAAGTTAAAGGTTCAAATTCAGGAGAGGTTTCTTCTATGTTTTCAGTATCCAAAATTAAATCTAAAAAATATTAAATAAAATATTTTTTTTACTTTAATAAGAAAACTAAATTTAAAATAGTATAATATATTTATTATTACTTGCCTATTTTTTGATTAGAAAAATGATTTACTTCAATTTCAGAAACATTTCTTAAATTCATACTAGATTCTTTTAAACCTAGAAACAATACATCTGATTTATATTATAAATAAATATACTAAACGCAGCTAACATAAATGAATAGCGATGGAGTTGTGCTCAAACAACAAATATGTTGTAATGGTTCTCAAATGTTGGTCCACAAGTGGCAGGAAGTTTAAATTGGAGCACCAAACCAAAATTAATTATATTATTTATATAACTAGTTAATATTGTTCTAATTTTTTCTGGTTAATCAACACCAATTAATTTCATTAGTTTTTACTTAATTTACTTTATATATGAATTCAAATTAATCAAATTTAGTATTTATAATGATAATAATGAAAATCTTTAATTCAACAATAAGCAAGTTAATGAAAAAGATTAACTCAAATTAATTAAGTTAAATCAACCCAAAAACCATAAGTTAAAATAATCTCCCCTGTTAAAGGAAGTTTTTCTAGCTGTGTCTAGATGTAGCGTTTTGACGCGGCACCTGGACGCCTGTGTATTACTGTTTTGCTACATGTGTCAGATGCATTCGTTTTCAAGAAAATAAAAACTGTTACTAAATCAAAAATTACTTCATTGAGTTTGTATCACTTTTTGGATGTATGTAGTTGTTTTCGAAAAATTATCATATTACTTATTCATCGAAGTGTGCACGTGCAGTACTTGAATATAATATAATATATGAACGTTTAGTGTAGGTAACATAAGTGTGCACACAGGTGCAGGCTATATGTCCTGTGCCGTACCTGTAGTAATTCTTCAAATCTCGGTTTTCTAACTTTCCATAAAAACATTGTTTTATCAATAAGAAATTTGTTGTTTTAAAATAATACGAAAACATAAAAATATAATAATCATACAAATGACGAATAAACTTTATTTAGTTGATTATTTAAAAATTATTTTAATTTGATTGTTATTGATTGACAAAACACTATTGTTTTGTTTTTATACTTTATTTTTATTTGTTGAACTAGTACATAATTTATTATTTTTTAATAATTACACAATGATGTAAAAATATTTTGTATTTAATATTGTAATTTGGTATTCATATATATATAGTCTTTTACAATAAAATGTAAATTTTTTTCCTTTAACTGTAATATTATTATAAAATAACCATTATCTAAACTGAGAATCTACAAGAAAAATTTGTGCTGCACCTGTAAGTACAAAAGTTCTGCTCATGCCTATAGTAGGTAGATGCATATATATATCAGATATATACTTGATATTTGTTCTTACAATCCATATTTTTTTTATTAAATAATCATAATAATATATTAACAAAGTGATAGATAATTTCGTTCAAATTATTATATCAAATTAATATAAATAACAATAGTTTAATATGTCAGTTATGAATAAAATGTATAGTTTCACAAAAACGGACTTATGTGTCAGACGCAGATGACTGCTGACAAAAAATTCTACAGAAATCCTATTAACCAGTCCAATGAATCAGACGTTGCTAGTTCGAACGCCGTGGCTAGACTTATACTTTTAAATGAACATTTTTTTAATTTGACACATTTTTATAGTACAACAAAACATTAAAAATGGAACTCTTCTAAGTAGTATTTTAAATCTCCCCCACTGTTTTCTTGGACTTTTTGATCCGCTGAGTTAAAAGTTAACAGTTAATAGAAAATTGTTTTCATTTGTTAATTTTTATGTTAAAACTACGAAAATTAAAAAAAATACCATAAATTTGATTAAAAACAAAAAAAAAAAACAAAAAATATCATAATTAAATTAAATAAAAAATGTTTTCAATAAGACAATCGTAAATGTAATTTACACGACACATGTCGACCCCTTGGTATTGCCCCTATCTAAGTATATTTAGAATATTTAATGTAAGAAAAATCTGAATTGGACGGGTATCCGACTACTAATGTATTACACATCTGCATGTGTTTTACGAACTCAAATGCCTTTACGATTTACCCATTGAAAACATTATTTTCAATATAATTAAATTAAATTAATTTTTGTTCTTAGTTAGCTTAATAAGTCTGTGTTTTTTTTTTTTAGATTTCTAAACATAAATGAAAACACGTTATATCCTTATTGTATCTGTTCATATTTACAAATACATAATTGCGATTACTAGGTAGATAGTATTATTCATTTTTATTTATATTTTTGTTACATAGTTATGAGGGACATTATTATTGATTTGGTTATTAGGGAGATAAATATTATTTGTTTTGTTTTCTAGAATATAGTATATAGTAGGTTAACAAATTGTGTATGCAATTATAGTTTATGGTTTAAAATACATTTAGAAATCAGGAATTTATCACACTTCCAGAATGGAGTTATTTTAACTTGTAAAATTTTAGATTTTAATATGAAGTTTACATCCCTGTTGTTATTATTGACTTTTTCTAATTTGTTCTGTATACTTATTAAATCTGCACAGTACACAATACTTTAGAAGACAATGATGTGAAAACAATTTAATAAAAATGAAGAGTGCATATAGTAGAGTTAAGTTTATTAGTGTAGATATTTTAAAAATTTAAAGTTATCAAAAAGTATATTTTGAGTAGACATTTAAAAATAGACAATGTAGTTAGACTATAAGATTTGTTAGTTGGAAGCAATTTGGACGTACTTATATACTTGCCAACAACTATGGAACAACTTCGGTAATACATTATTCTTTAATAGTATTAGTCTGGTTTTATTTTAGATTCTGAGTATAGCGATATATATATTGGTTTTACAATGATAGGTTTTTTTTATGTATGTATACACTTTTTTAGACAGGAGTGAGGTAAGCGTTTTCATGTATTTATTTTTAATAGGAAATTCATTGTAGTCGATACTTTATAAAGGTAATTTTTTTATTTTTTAACAATATTCAAAATCTTAATGAAAAATTATTTTTCATAAGGGAAATAATAAAAAATGCTATTATAAATTAGAAAATAACAGATAAACTAGTCATAGTTATCGATTATATAGTTGAAATATGCTATTCATAATTACATAAAAAGACCAAAAATTATTATAAATTGAAAAATTAAAATACCAGAAACTTGAAATTTTCGTCAAATATTTACTATAACACCATGATATTGACTTAGTATTTTTTATTAGCCATAAAAATGCTTATGAAAAAAAAAATATATATATATATAAATATATAATATAAATGAATAAATGCTAGTAATATCTGGATTAATGAAAAAAATTTTAGTATCAGATAAGGATACTAGGTAATAAAAATTTAGAACCTATAAATGATATGGAAATTTGATTGGTAACTGAAATATATATTTGGAATTTGTGTTTTTGTATAATTTTTCCTTAATTTTTTCTTGTATGTAAAAAATTTATATTTGTTATAAATAGTCTAAAATTAGTAATTAGTTATTAATATTCAAAATTTGAATTACATTAATAATACATGAAACTACATATTAGTGTAAAATTCAAGATTTTAGGATTATTATTTTCAGAATTACTAAGAAATAATTATAATTGATTTTAACAAAATCATAGTTTTACTATTTTTTACACAAGTTTTTTTACATTGGGATAATATAAAAATTACAAAATGTATTAAATAAATATTGGAAAATAGGTTATAAGAAGGTTGGATGATTAACATTTGAATTTTTCGGATTTCGTTTTTTTTGCATAATTTTTCAGATTTTTTATTTGTAAAAAATCAATTTAGATAATCTAAAAAGATAAAATGTACCAAATAATTATCGGAAAATAGGTTATAAAATAAATTAAAGAAGTTGGATAGTTACAAAATACAACATTTGGAATATCCAAATAAAATGTATTCTAATATCCAGTTTTGAATTTTTTTTTATAATAAATTTATTTATTTATTATTAATCATCGTCCAATCGGGCAGTATTTTACAAAAAAAGAAAAATATTATGTACAAAAACAAAGATAACAGTAATTAGAATGACAAAAGTATAAATAATATTTTTAAAATAAATAACTATTAGCAAGGTGAAGCATTTTTCTATGCAATTAATGGTTATTACTATACAATGTGAAGTGGGACGGAATATGAAAAAGAGAATGGTCTCTAGGATGATGAGTAGGAACACAAAAAGAAATTTCAGAGAAGATCTGGCACATCAAGAGTGCTATTTAGTAGTGAGGTAATAAAACATCGATCTGCTTCAATACGATGGTAAAATAGAGTGGGGATATTAAGAGACTTACGAATAAGAGAGTAGTCAGTCATGTTAAGGGTGTTCAATTTTAAGAATATATAAATGTACGAGAGAAACTTATTCTGTACACACTCAATTCTTAATGGATCTAGATATGGATACCAAACTATTTCACCATACTTGAGTACAGATCTGACCAAGGCGAAATAAAGAGAGCAACGAGACAAAGGCGAAGAAAACATTTTAATGTTATGTTTAACAAAGCCCAAGATCTTAAGTGTTTTACAAGTAGTAGCATTAATGTGGTGCTTAAAACTCAATGACGGAGAATAAAAAATCCCAAGATTTTTAAAAAGAACTACACGCTGAATGGAAGTGCCATTTAAGTGGTATGAATGATGGACGGGAAGAATACGACTTCTGGAAAAGGTCATGACATTAAATTTATCTAAATTAAGTATCAGGCCAAGGTGATTAGCTCACAAAAAGAAGATGTTCAACTCTGACTGTAGATGGATGAAATGGAGAGAAACGTCAGGTGTTCTGTGTGATAAAACAATCCCTATTAGGTTAAAAGGTAAATTTTATAAGGTAGTGGTGAGACCTGCAATGATGTATGGAACAAAATGTTGGGCAGTAGATGGGAACATAGAACAGAGAATGAGCGTAGCAGAGATGAGAATATTAAGGTGGATAAGTGGAGTTACTAGAGAGGTTAAAATAAGGAATGAGTATATAAAAGGTAGTATAGGAGTAGCTTCGATAATAAATAAAACGAGGAAGAAATGATAAGATGGCTTAGATACGTATTAAGAAGGGAAGAGACTGAGGCAATAAGATTAGTAAAGGAAATGTATGTCATGAAAAGAAGCAGAGAAGAAGACTGAAAAAGAGGTGGGAGAATGTGATGGTGAGTGATATAAGGAAGGTGGGGGTAAATTAAGAAGATGCATGAGATAGAATTAAGTGGAAGTGTAAGACCAGATTGGCCGACCACAAATAGTTGGGTGAGAAGGCAAAGAAAAAGAAGAGTATCCTACCCAAAGAGAGAAGTACTTTTATCCCCTATTGACCAGTATATTTAAAATTAAATGAATTAGTTAATTCAAACAAATTCATACTATTATAATATATATTATAAATAATAACAAAATATATATATAAGTAAAATGTATATGTATTATAAAAAATAATATATACAAAGAAAATGAGCCTAGCATAAACCTCACAGACTTACAATTGAAACTAGTCGTTACTTATATTTTTTTGAATACTCTAGGCATATTTTCTTTTTATATAGGTATTATTGTTATATAATATATATTTATTTTATTTATATATATTATTATTTATTTTTAAAAATTAGTTGTTTATTCTATTGAAAAGTACATTATATTTATATATTACTTAAATATATTAAATTAATAAAAAAGGTAACAAGTGTTAACATAATATTGTTGAGAGTTGAATTCTACACATTTTTTTACACATGCACTAGTTTATTGCAATATAATTTGTGGTTATACACGCAAGTTTTATTATATTTTCTATGAGGATAATTGATTGTTAAAACAAAAATGTCCCTTGTAACAATTACAATGCATCAATAGGTTGTAAAGACGGCACAACAGTGATATAAAGTGTCTTAACTTATGTTTAGAAACCTAAAACTATAAATTTCAATTTTGTACAGCCAGATTTTTTTTTTTTTTTGGGGGGGTCTATTTTTTCAAATTCTACATATTATAATATATTATGAGGACATAGCACCAGTATTTGCTGTGTCCATCTAACCAATTGATAAAATACGAAATTTAAGTCTAGCATTCTTATCACAATTTTATAATTTTTTATATTAGGGTAAATTTACTTATTACCAAATTTATAGCCAAGATCGTAATCATTATCTATGTTATAGCAAGGCCTTCTTTTTTTCAAAATTTTAATTTTGTAAAGAAATACAACAATTTTTAAATTTTTAAATATAATTTAGTATTTTTTTTAAGTGTTTAAAATACTACAAAAAAATTTCTGGCGAGAGGGAATTCAGCCTCACGAACCCCCTGATTTGTACTTAATTAAAATTATTAATAGAACAAAATTAGTATTTTGGTTTTTAATTTCATAATTTTTCATATTTGTAAGTGGTTAATTCTAAAACTGGTTTTAATTGATTTGAAGCATGATTGTTTAAATATTCCCATGATTTAGGAAGAGTGAATGACTGTGGTAGAATTATTTTTAAAACCAAATATCATTGGAGATCAGAAAAAAAGTCTGATATGATGAAACACCATCGTAGCTTATTAATGTTGGTTTAGGCCATCATATAATATAGAATTTCTCATAAATAATACTATATTGAATATTTAATCTACGATAAATAATAATACAAATTAAAAACAACAATATATGTCTTCTTAGGAATAGACAAAGTTATTATTTTTGAACAGTGGAATACACTTTTTGAAATACAATATTATTATTATAAAAATCGGAATTTAAGTGTCTCAACAAAATCGATGGGATTTGAAACACTAGACATTAAACTTATTAATACTATAACAACATTTAATTAAAAAACATTACCTCAATTTTTTATTATTAATAATATTACAAACGTGCATTATAAATTTGAAAAGTATGAATCAATATTTTAGAAATCTTAACTTTGATTTTTAAAAATGTGCACCAATACAATAATTAATAGTAGGCACATAATAAAAATTTTATTTGTCAAAATTATAAATTAATGATGTATAAAAACTTTTTTCTTTAAAAATGTGAAGTTAAAAAAATATAAGCAATATAACTATTTATACTAGCACTATAATACAAAGTTAGATTATACTAAGAATTAAGAAACCCGCTAAATTTTAATGTATCCCAACCCTAGTATTGACCAAGGTGGATTTATAAATCTAGATAAGTACTGACGTTTTATGGAATTTTTTAATAATAAAATATGATAATTGGGCCAAAATGGCATATACAGTTTAGTTCCATAATAATTTTTTCAAAAAATAACGTAAGGTAAAAACGACTATTTTGATATGAAAATGCATTGTAAAATATATCATTTTAGATAACATAAAAAATTTAAAATTGCTATAACTTCTAAAATAAGTCCGACCCACAAAATCTGACTTTACAATTGTTTTCAGTGTTAAACGATACAAAGGATTCAGAAACTTTTTGAAAATGGCGACCGGGAACTAAACTGCGGCAAAATAGAAAAAAAGGTTTTATATTGAGAATGTTAGAATAATTTTTCATATTAGTTTTATTTAAATTAAATCACTTCTTTTATAATTTTTAGCAGAAACATAAAAATTATATTTACAATTATCTCTAGTAAAGAACCTATAGAATCTTATTATATTTTCAGATTTAAAATCAGAAAATTTCAAGTAGTCTAAATTTTTTCAGACTTTAGATCTAAAACAATGAAATAATAATAATATATCACTTTCAACCGCCATAAACCATATATAAACACATTAGATTTTCTATAATTATTTTTCAAATACTTATTACAAAAAATTACTAGTTTACTAGTTATATAATAATAACTCGTACAATATTTAAATAAAATAAAATTAGACAAACCATTTAGTTCAATTGGAGGAGTTTCATTTTTTATTCCTAGGTAATCATTTACAGCAACTGATATTTTATCTTCAAAGGAACATAAATTTCTAGGTACCAGTACTTGAGTAAGTATTCTATCAGCCCCTTCTTCAATATCTTGTGTCTCTCGCCTAAAATACACATTTAATTGTTAAGTTACATTTAGTAAGTAATATAAATTAATAAATAAATAAGAATTTAGGCACCATTGTCATATGTGATCTACCACATTTTTATTAATATATTAATAACAACTTAATAATAATTACTTTGTTTACGTATAAAGTATAAAATCCATTAAAAATTAAATGGCTTGATTTCATAAATAAGTTGAAAAGCAAAACAAAAAACCTGCTCTTGTATATTAGGTTGTGTTATTATTTTTATTATTTTAACTTGTAAATTGTGATAATTTTTTAAAATACACAATATGTATAGGTACTGGGTGATTATTTTATTGTGCTCATCTAATTTTCTCTGTGAATACTTATTATTTTACTAGTTTATAGGTTTTATACTTTTCTCAAATGACAACCTATATTTTTGATTTGATATTCTGATTCAGATAATATTGTTCTAAAAATGTTGATGTATTAATATAGAATATTGAACCAATAGTTAATTATTTATTAGCATTTAAAGTTTAGAAGAGTACTGGTAGTATAAAATATTATAAAAATATTCTTCGTCCGGTCATAATTTAAAAATAATAATCTGTTACTTCAATATTTGATAATGATACATTAAAATTTTCAGAAAAATGAAGAATATGAAGAAAAAAATATAAGTTGTCATTTATCAACAGTATAAAACCTAGAAAAATATTAACTTTTCATAAAAGTGTAATGAAATATAAGTATCTAAAATTTACAAAAAAACAAGAATGAAAAAAAAAAGAATATTCACAGAGAAAATTGGATTAACATATAATATAGTATAATCAGTGTGTATATATGTAATTGTTGAATATCTTAACTGGTATTTAGTGTTAATATTATTATTGTAATTACCAATTCGTATAATGCTTTTGGTAGATAGGTGGTTACTTGTTGTTATCGTACCCCTAAAAAAAACATTGAGAATATCTAATTTTTTCAATTATTCAATTATTAGCATTATGGAATTATTAATATGACATTTTATTTATAATTTATTATATACCTACAGGGAATATTTCCAATGTGTATGTGAATTTTAGTAAACTTTGTAATAAACTATGAATACAATTTTATTGACCTGCAACTGCCATACCTCCTATACACAAACCGTCGAGGAATTGTAAACGTTGGAAAAAGTAAGAAAAATAAACCATAGAAACAGAAGAAAACTGCTAGCTAGTTTGACACGAAGAAAGATATCTACATTTAATTTCAGTAAGAGTTAACCAAGAATAATTGTAATTATATTAACATTTTACTGGTCACATTGACTCCAACACTTCGGTTCAAGTGTATTATTTCTAAATTATTTAGGTTAAATTCATACCCGAGTATGCAAAAAGGTACAAATTGCAATTAGGTACATGGAATGTAGGAACATTATTAAGGAGTTAGTAGAAGTTTTGAGGAGAAGCAATGTTAATAATTTTCGTATGCAAGAAGTGGAAAAGAGAGAAAGTAAAGGGAATTGGTGAGGAGTATAAAATAATTTACTCAGGAAAGACGAGTACAAGGAATAGAAGATAGTAGATAAAGAAATTAAAAGAAAAGTAGTAGGAAAAGTGATATGTTATTATGGGAAAGTGCATATGCTTCACAAGTGGGATGTGATGAAATACATGTTGCAGGATATAGATGAGATAATGCAAGGCATACCAGGAATTGAGGATGTTGTGATTGGGGATGATATAAATGGACATGTTTATAATTGTACAAACATATAATGTATATACATTATTGTAGAGTGCATGGAAGTTATGGAATTGGAGAAAGAGTAGGTACATGATTTGTCAGTGTATGAATTAGTGATTGTGAATATGTTTTTGTGTAGAATAAAAATGTGTACCGCTCAACCAATTGGCACCAAGTTTTACCTAGAAATTTGTCATATACTGTGGCATGTTATAATAAAATTTGAAAAAATCTGTCCCTGTGGAAGAATATAATCATTAACATCTTGATCACGTAGTATAAAACGTATATATTATTTTTTGTTAATTTTCTAATTACAATTGGATACCTATTAACTATACTGATGTATGTAGTATTTTTTATTCATTTTTCAATAACCATGGTTACATAATATGAAGCTATAATCTATATTATAGAGTTAATTCTTTATACTAACACTCGGATTTACCAACATTGTGGCATGAGTGTAACTGAATTGGTTATTATCTGAAAATGGATTTAATTTAAAGGTTCTCCTCTATTAATCTAATGTATCCCCGTAGATAAATAGATATAGGTATGCATAAATATGTGATCTGGGCAGGGTTGTCCCAAGGGGGGGGGATGAACCACCTATCTACTTAAGGGAAAACAAGTCTTTCAACTTAAGTTCAATCGGAAAAATAGTGAAAAAGTGTACGACCTTTTCTGTTTTTGCTCACTTGGTTAGTATTTAGTTGAGAAATAAGTCATTTGGAAAATTATAAAGAAAGTTTTTTTTTTTTTTTTGGAGGGGAGGATCTTCACCTTCCTTCCTATAAATATTTCTTTGGAATGGCTTTGAATTTAGGTACATTATTCATCGGTAAAAAATATTAGTACTAGAACAACAATTTTAAGAATTAAAAATGAAAATTCTTGTTAATTTTTTATAAACAAACAATAAAAAGATGCTGAAAATCAAATCCGTAATTATTTCTAACAACCCACATGTATTTTTTATTTGTTTTGAGTTCCAGAGTTGTATTTTTCAAATTAATTAATTTAACATACTTATATTTTTGTTTTAAATTTCTAATGAAAACAAATGTTCTAAATACATTTAGATAGAAAAAATGTTAAATCATGAAAATTGAGGAGATTAATTTTTTATAAAATGCTTTTAAGATATTTTTACTAGTGCATACACGGATTTTCACATATGGACTAATGCAGTACAATTTTAAAAAGATATATTTTGATAGATAATGCATTCTAGTTGGTAGTAAAACTGCAAATAAATTAAATTTAAAAAATGGCTCATGGTCAATAGTACTGAGCAATTTGAACTTGAGTCATTAGTTGACTGTTTGTGCAACTATTTTCAGACCAGTGAAGAGTTAATAAATTATTTATACTATATATATATATATATATATTAATAATATTCATAATGATACAACCCATACTTATAATATAAACAGTATTCATATAAAAGGAATAAGGGAATTTGAATTATACAACTTTTCAAGAATTGAAAAATGGAATAACTTTTGTTTTACTACAAGTATAAAAAAATCATTGAAAGTTAAATAATTTATATTAATTTTATTAAAAAAAGCCAGTCCGTAAGTTAGAAACAGATAGAATGTATTAAATTTGAAAAAATTACAAAACATAGAAAAACACTTAAAAAACTATAGAGAAAATTGAAAATTAATCTTTTTACAATGTTTACTCGAAAGATCCTACAATCTTTCTACCCAAAATAATACATACATTATACTAAAAAACAAGTCAATGCTTAACATTTTTCAAAAATTATAGAAATGTGGTTAAAAAGATTTTTTTTTAAAAATTTCATGAAATTTAAAGTTTCTGACATTTTTAATTTACAATAATTATTAGATTTTTAGTAGTTTTCCTTTACGTTAAAAAAAGTACCGAGGTAATCGCAAAATTACATATTCTTTAAAGCATTAACTAGAATGAATATATATATATATACATAAGTTGGCAACTATGACTTATTTATATGTTATTTTCAAATTTCTAAACATTTTTGTTAAGATCGGTAGTTTTTCGATACACTTTTGGAAACTCTTTAGAAAATCAAAAAATTAATTTCCTATCAAGAACTTTACTCCTTCTATTAGAAAAAAACTTTAGTATACAATTATACATACATAAAAAAACTCAAAACACCGGCTCGATTCCATGTATCTTAAAAATGTATATAGACATAGGTACCTATAGTAAAAATATTTGAAAATATTCAATTAAAACAAATGTTATTGCATTTTTCATATCTCCGTGGAATATATTGTACTTTAAGACATATACAACAATTCTCCATATTATCTTACCTTAATCATAACAATTGAACCGGTATACTCATTCTATATAGTATATTGCTAAAATATGTAGATCACATGTGACAATATTGCCAGAGCTTGTATAATAAATTGTTTTAGATATTGTATAAAATTATAAATACCCATCAAGTAAATGTTTTCTAAGTCTCTCTCGAATACTGTTTTTATTTAACTCGGGGGTATAATTAATATTGCTTAAAAATTTGTAGACGTTCGATTCAATCCGCTGTTTCCAATTTTGAAAAGTTGGCTAAAAAAAAAAAAAGAACATAGGTTCATAATTAACATAATTGATTGCTTACATAATTTACTTATTGCATAATAAATTATTAGGTGTAGAGGTCTAGAGGAATACAAAAAAAGAGAGGGAAATAATAATAAATAATAATTTAATAGAGAATAATATGAAGTGAATGAGATGAGTGACTGTAAATGAGGATGCGAGAGATTGAGTTATATGGAAGTTAAGGACTAGTTGGTGGACGACCCCAAATAGTCGTGAGAGAGGGCAAAGGAAATATGATTAGAGGTAATTTATATTTTACCTATAAAACAAACATATGAAAACATTAGAAAGCAATGTGTTTTTTCCCATAGTTTCCCTAGTAGGCCTAGTCCATGTAGTTGATAATTTTTAATTAGCTAAAACAAAGGAATTAATTAATAATTTTGTCCTATTTTTCATTTTCATTATATGAATCGTCTTTCCCAGATACATCCATTATCAAAGAGTTAATTTGGTTTATATCATCATATTCATATGGATCGTCTATATTGTAATAATCTGAATATTGTAAGAACTTGAATTTATGCAGGATTGACCACGAAAATCCCCACAAATAATTCAACAAAATTAAATAGTAAAATTGAAAACCACTTCCCTCCTTAAAGGTTGAATTTCTAAAAAGTAACTATGTCTATAACACACTCACAAGATAAAATAATATTGATGCAAGATTTGATTTTTGATATCTCGAACGGTGTGGATTTGTATTCAGGACAAAAACAAGGACTTTCATTTATATATATGTGGATTTGTATGTATGTTCTACCATAACTTTGGAATGCTTGGATAAATTTCAACCAAACTTTATATATATATAATACTTGTTCTTCTTCACCTTTTATTATAATTATTTGGGGTTGGTCACCCTAGTCCTATACATCCATTTAACTCTATCTCCCACATCCTCTTCACTTACCCTCTACGTTCTTCATATCATCATCATATCCTTACCTCTTTTTCAGTCTTCTTCTCCTCCTTTTTCCATCAACATACATTTCCTTTATTAATCTTACTGCCTCTGTCTCTTCCTTCCTTAATACATGCCCAAGTCACCTCTATCTATTCTCCCTCATTTTGTCAACTATTGAAGCTAATCCTGTACTATCTACCCCTCTTATATATTCATTCCTTATTTTATACACATATTCATCTTAATATTCTTATCTCTGCTACTCTCATTTTCTGTTCTATCATCTTATCTACTGCCAAACATTCTGTTCCATACATCATTGCATATGTGACTTATTATCTGAAAAAAAACCAAGTGGGTAAGACACTCCTAGCATTTCTAAGGGAAAAGTGGAAAGGGGTGACATGTAAAAATAATAAAAAACCACCAATATTAGTGTAAATTTCATAGTTCTCAAATGTTTCTCACATAAATTAATTAAAATGAACGACCAGATGAACACATTAATTTCTTTATAAAAATGATTATGAACATGTTCTTTTCAAATATATTTGAATGTAAACATGAACAAGTTCATTTTGTACGTACTGAACGAGAACGAATTAAATTTTTAAATGAATGTTCCGACTGCTTATGCATTTAATTGTTATAACGACTACTTCATAATAATCCAGATTAGTGCTAATACCATGCTATAATTATTGTACTACCTACATAATAGCATACAATATATTTTATTATGGATAATGCATAGAATTTACTAAATACAAGGCAAATATTAAAAAATATACTATTAATTTTTATTAAGAAAAAGTATACTATCTATCTAGAAATTTGAAATTGTAGTAGACTACTGAAGAGTCAGATGTATAAACTGTTAGTACCGTCTATTAAAAAAGGTCATACTAAAATTTATTTTGTTTTTATTAATACGTAGGTACCTATAAGAATCTAATAAATGTACATGTTTCTAAATAATTAAAAACTTAATTAGATAGGTATAATATATATATATAAAAATAAAATTATTTAAAGAAATATACATTTGTTAAATACTTATATTTACCTATACTTTATAATATAGGAATATTATTATGGACTTTTCACAGATTTAGAAATTGCAAATGTAAAAACTTAACAGGTACTTACTATGTAAAGATGTACTTTAAGGAATTTCTGAAAAATTAGGTATTTTAAAGTACCTGCCTAAGAAAATGAAATGGGAAGTATCTATACCTATATATGGTTATACATATATATTTTATGTACCTACCTAACTGGTTTGAAAAAAATTAAATGTACAGTTTTGTTATAGCAACTATCTATGATTAGCCGGAAACAATAACTACCAGGTTTTTAAATTTATTACTTAATTTAAATGATATAAATATCTAACATTAACAGTTAACACCCAATACTATAGTACAAAGGTTTGTATAAAATGTTTAAAAAATAAATATTGTAGAAATATACAATATTACTAAAAAGTATAATTTTAAAAACTAATTCTATGAAATGAATTAGTATTTTTAGTCATACGGCTAATTATTTTAATACTAAATACTGTTAAAATATTTAAATAACATTTTTATACCTTAGCATCAATATCAGAAATACAATGTCTACGAAACTCATCGAACGTGCCATTAGACTTTAATTTTTCCAACAACATATGTACAACATCGTCGGTACTCAAATCATTTTTGTGGTCCATGATAGAATATAAAGTATTATATTTTAAGACCGTTTAATTAATATAATCATAAAGTTATCGAGTTTAAGTATAATATTTATAAAACAAATTAAACTTGTTAATATTTACTTCTGCATTTATAATTTATAATTTAAAAACTGGCTCGAAACAAAATACAACATTATTAAAAATAGTTCCATTTAAAATTTAAGTAAATATCGTCAAGTACCTACGAAAAAAATAAAAAACAATTAGGAAAGTCCGAACGTAGAAATAGTTCTTGTAAAACATCTAAAGAAGAATAATACCTATAAATATAATGGGTATGATAAAGTTTGATGATTTTTCATGATACCACAAAAGAAACCACCGATCACCATATTATCTGTGATAACTCGCACTAATATTATCATGGAAAAGAAATCATTGCATTATCTATGATTCAAATTTCAAAGCATAAACATATAAAAATAGTAGAGTATAGCGTAATTTTTTTATTATTAAAATTATCCTATGATTCAAAGACAAGACAAGTACACATAATAAAAAATTATTTTATTTGTGGCAATTATTCAACCCAGAGTATAAATCTCGATAAACGTAGAAATGCCTAAATTCGTGGCCCTAAGAAACATAAGTCTTCTGAAACATTGAGAAGTATAATCGAATAATAATTCATACCTATTATTATTTATTTGTAATTACTATTACTATAGTGCCCGAATTTCAATTGTTGCCTTTTATTATTAAAGATGTTTTTTGATATTGAAATCAGTGGCGTCATTTCAATTGTTTGCCAGATGTATGCGAGCTTTTAGGTATAGACCAATTTTAACATTTCACTGGGCCGTTTTTTTAAAGAAAGTATGTAGATATCCACGTAATAGGTATAAGTAGGTACCTATTAAATTTATATATCTTATTATATATATATATTAATATATCAGCACCCCTGGCAATAAATTGAGAAATCGTTTTGTAAAGCGTAAAATAAGAAAAAAAAAAATTGTCAGGTACTACCTATCTATAATAAATAAAAATATGATTTTAATTATTTATTTATTAGGTAGATATATTAATAGAAGGTCAATTAATATAATAATTATTAACGATCTTATGATAGTGTTGTCGTCACATATTATAAGTAATTATTTTCACACCATTGTACCAACTTATTTTTTAATCTATTAGGTACGTAGTGTGGTAAGTACTTATTTTTATAGTACTTGAATTTTAAACAATTTTATTGATTTTTTTAAAATTAAAAACTATTATAAATGTAATAATTAACAACAATCAAGATTATCTAATATTTTTAGACATGAGAAGACTGCTTATATGTACCTACTCACTTCCATGACATTTTTATAAACATTTTACACAAATAAGTAGGTAGGTATTAAATAAGTATTTATTTGTTTAATGCCTATAACTATAGCTCATTAAAAAAAAATAATATATTTTATCTATTGAACTTCCTGTTTTCAAAGATTGGTAAACAGGTACTTTTTAAATATTTTTATGACTAATTGGGTTCAAATTTATTATTTCTTAGTTTGATATTCTGTATTGTAGTTCTGTTTAAATAGGTATCGAGAAATTATAACAAAAAAATAAATTCTAACCGAAGTATTCGTAAAATTAAAAAGTATATTTATTTGAAATTTAATTAAAACATTACAATTTATTAATTTTATATTGAAGTAGGTGTTATGAAACAAATGCAGTTTAGTTTCAACTTTTCAGTCCAAAACATTACCCGATTTGTTGTGAAAAACAACGTTAGGCAAGTAACACGGTAAAATAAATGCTCTTCGGATGTAAACTTATTAATTTTTGGCTGCACCTAGAAACTGATCATTATTGGACAAGTTACCTTTTTTGGAACAAATCAAGTTTACCACCTCAGTCATGAATTTCAATTACCAATTATTTATTTTTTAATAGACATTTTTTTATCCCAATTATGTAAAAATAAATTGCAAAAGTAGCAAATGGTTAAACATTAATAATAATTTTAAATAACATTATCTAAAACACCATATTTTACATGTCATTTTAACTAAGTATAGGTACTAATATTAAAAATTCAGTTTTTTTGTTTTTCTAAAGATGTGAAATCTTGAAATATGGGGTAAGTATATAATAAATATAAATAAATATTTTATTTTCGAAATATGTATTTGTTAAATAAAAACAAATTATTTTGTAGAAATTGGGTATTTATTTATATTTATAAATAATTCTACAAGTAACTCAACACCAAAATATAAGTATATAATGTTTTTAGGCAAGTGACCGCTCCCTATATGCCAACCGGTTCCAGATCATCAAATTTGAGGTCCTATACATACGGATTTCTTGACTGGCCCCCCAACCCCCTGGTATAGGAAAATAGCTTCCGTGGGGGGTATGAGGGTCCCTTGAAATTTGGAATAAGTATAGGTACAGTAAATATCTATCCCCCTGCAATTAGCCGGGTAAAATTAAACCGGAAACTTTTCATACAAAATTGCAACATAAAAAAATGTTGTTTTATAAATAATATCATATTTTTTAAAATATATATTTATAACTTTTAACCATTTGTTTCTGAAATTTAATATACCTATATGTACTATCGATTAGAAAAGATTAGAAAAAAAAATTCAAATTCGTTATTAAGATTAACTTAAACACATTTTTTTTACTTACAATTCAAAAGTTATATTCTAGGCACATTTTATTTTTTTTATAATATATATTAATTTTATATATATACATTCTATTGTTAATATCAATTTTTATAAGAGTATTGAATTTCTTAATTTTATATAGTATAAGGAATATAGTTTCAAACAAATCAAAACTAGGTATTACCACTATAATAACACTTAATGCATTATTTATTCAATATCTGTTATTTATTTTATTATTTTTTTGATGATTTAAGCATCATCCAAATTTGATTTTCTGCTGCAGTTTAGAAATCTTTAAAAGTATACAATTCTAATTCAAATACAATATTTTAACAATGTAAAATATTAATATTAATACATTACATAATATAAGAACAAGATTTTAAATAATATATTGTTAACTTTGAATAGCCGGAACACAACATTAATTCTAATTACATTCGTTTATCAGTTATTTTTAAATAATACATTTAAAATCTCAATTTTATTTTATAGATTAGATAATCTATAAAGTTATGTTAGAAAGCATATCTTCACATTCAGTTTGGTTGGACTTTTCAGTCTTTTCATTCGTTAGTAGAAATGTTGAGAATGCTTTCTCTAAATTCATTACTTCCAAATACATCTCAGACAATGGACAATCTAATATTCTACAACACTGTTTCATGAACCATAGAAATGAGTACGGCAATTTTTGTTTTAAAATTGTATCTATTTTGTCAATGTCAGCTGTTTTTAAAAATGTTTTATTTATATGTACAGACCAATAGTTAACGCCTGTTCCTAAAAATATTGTATTTGGTTTCTCTTCATATGAATTATTTAATGTTTCATTCTGTTTATTCTTGCTTATAGGTTTATTTGTTAAATACACTTTAGTTTTACTAGTATAATTATGGCATTTAGTATCTGGATCTTTATTTGTTTGTTTCTTGTAATGTAATGGTCTATTGCAATTGACTTCTATAGAAATATCACACTCTTTAGCTAAATCATAGATTCTGTAATAAATTTAATTAAATTAATATTAGTAAAAATAATAATAATATAAATAGATATAATATAGGCATATAAATATAGATAAATAATAACAAGTACACTTATTTAAAATGTAGATTCCATGATATTTAAGAATATAGGTAATATAATCATATAAGTAGAGAAAGGATTTATATACACAAAAAACCCTTAAAATATGCATTTAAAAATACTATAATATGCTATAAAATTTACAAATATGAAAAAAAAAAAAATTGATGTTCTTTTAATATGAATGATATAAATCGTGCACATTTCTTATCAGATTTCAAATAACCTATTTTAATAAATATATGGATTTACATATAAATCCATTCCCTACTTTTAAGGTAATATTATCTTATTTAATGATTTAACTAATGTCAAAATAAAAATTTCGGTCAGTAAGGGGTGGAAACTTTTGATTGTTAGAAAGAATATTGGTAGTGGTGTTGATTATTTTTATTAAAAAATTCTGATCTTAGCTTAGTGTTGTACATTTAACTATAGGGTTGAAATATTTATGGTGTTTAATATATACAGAAACTCTGTGAAAAGTTTTTAATACCATTATTTATGGAATTACAAGGAGGAAACTATTTTGACCTGTACCGTAAGTTGTGTTATTTTTTAATCTACCAGAAAATACATATATTTAGAAAATTTAACAGCTGTTGGCAATTATAAATGACATTATACAAGTACAAACTAAAACAATAATATATACAGTGATTTAAAACAAGCAAGTTAGGAAAGTTCACTATGTGAGCATGCTAAATTTTCATTTTCTGTACTATTTTCAGTTAATTAGTGAATTAATAAAAACAAACTATAATTCCATAAAAAAATTTTAAATATTTTAAAAACTGAACATTGATTTTTGGTTAAAATTTAAAGAAATAAATTACATTTTTTAATCATGGACTCCCAACCCAACTTAACAATTTTTAAATAACATATAATTATATAGGTTAAAACAGTGTTTTCTACGAAATATGCTTAAATATGCAAACTTAAAATATACTGTTATGTCTAAAATATGCAATTATATGCACTATAAATTTTTTGCTATATATTCTCTACTAAATTTTTTTTGACATTTCTTACTTCCATTGAATTGCATACTCTTAAAAATATACGAAAACACATATAAATCCAGACTATAGTTATAGCTTATTACTATACGAAGTATTGTAAAAAAGAACAAGAAAAATAGTATTACTTCTAAAGAAATAGAATAGTACATGAAAATATCTGCCGCCGTATTATGTTAAATTAATAAAAGTAACACATTTCTTATCATTCTTAATTAGTTATAATTTATTTTGGAAGGTATGTTAAGTATTAAATACTTAGACGTAAAAATAAAACTGGTCGTTTTGACCATTATTGTTTTTTGCTATAAGTTGAAAAATGGTATCTTCAAAGTATAATCCTGATAAAATGTATACCAGAAAATAGGTATACTTGTAACAATTGGATTAAAATTTTTCATTAAAAATTTGTTCACAAAAAAAATAAATATTACTAAATAGTCAGCTTTTGCTTTACTTGGAATCTAAAATGGGAGTTAAACATTTTGAGGTTATAGAAACATACAATATTTAATATTTATATAAATTATGAATATTAAGACATTATATTATATTATATATATACAGGATGATTTTTTTTTGTTATGGACTAGACTATATATTCTCAGGAAGTAGGTAGGTACCTAAAAATAATTTTTAGAAAGTTATTTGTATACTGCATTCTATATTTTTTCATATTTATCCTCTATCTTATTTGTTAAAATTATATCAACTTTCAGTTATAAGTTATATTTAATAGAATAAGCAATTTGAAATCTGATAAGAAATGTGCATAATTTATATTATTCTTATTAAAATAACACCAATTTTATTTTGCATATTTTATGCAAATTTATCATTTTTAGTACATATTATTGTTTTTAACTTACACCTTTCCATATTCTTATTTCTAGCTAAAAAAATGTGTGAAATTATGTTTTTAAATACTAAATATTTTAAAATCATGAGTAACAACTATTCAGTGTATAATAAAGTAGACTTTATCCGATAAGAAATGTGTATGATTTATATCATTTTATTAAAATAATACCAATTTTATTTTGCATATTTTTAACTTTTTTAAACTATTTTTGCATATTTTGTAGCATATTATAGTATTCTTAGATGCATATTTTGAGGGTTTTTTGTGCATATAAATCCGTTTCCTAATAATAACATATTACAGTATTGCTCCACTCCACTACATCCTTAATTTGAATGTTTATTACTTGGGTAATATTCACCAGATTAAAAAAATCAAAACGTGAAAATTCTTACAAAATAAATTTTTAAGAATTTATAATTTAAAAATCATAGGTTTTATTTATTTCAAAAATTGATATAGTTTTAATAAATAAGGGAGCGGGATAATAAAATATTTAAGAATGAAAAATGTAGAATGGAGTATACAATTAGTATATAATTTTCTAAAACAAATTTCACAAAAATTATTTATAGTTCCCAAGCTCTATATCTTGACACATGACAAAAAAAAAAAAAAAACTCTATATTATATTACATAGGTATGTATAGTATTATATTATATATAAATATTATGGTTATCTGTAGTAGTTATGTACCTACTTTTACAAGTGATATTTAGAAGCCGTTTTTTTGTAATTGAATCGAACCAAAATTTGATCTATTTTATTCATTTTAACTTGAACCTAACTATTTATTGTAATAATTTTTTTTGTAAATTTTTCTAGATTCAAATTTTAAACAAAATAAAGTATTTGGTTTGGTTCAAATATTTGTAGTTTTTAATTTGATTTTTGAACCAAACTAAACTTGAAAATTGAATAATTAGTTTTTACCACTTTAATATATATTATATATTTTTATTATATTATAATATTTATATTATATCTATTACATAAATACCTTTTTTCATCTGTTAAATATAATATGTCATTTTGAGTAAAATCATTTTCTAGGATTCTTTTTGCTTCAACACTTAATTGTATTGAATAATACTCAAATATCCATTTTAGAGTTGATGACAATGGCTTAGTAGAAGCTGGAATTTCTCTATAACTTCTTTTTTTTTCAATATTAGGCAATGATTTTAGTAAACATTCCATATTGCATCTAAAATCTTTACTTAATTTTTCCCCTACAAAAAAAAAAAAAAATAATAAAAATATAAAGTTAAATTATAGAATATTTAACAAGTATAATATGTGATTATTACTTTCTACTATGGGTAAAGTTGATTTCATCATATTCCAATCATTAATAAATACTTGAGTGTTGCGTATATTATTACCATATACACTCTTATGTAACAAATAGTTATATTTAGATATGACAGAATTTCTACATTCTATATATTGCACATAATCATTCCAGTTGAATAGTACTTTATCTATTTTATTCGATCTACAATTTTAAGTACATAAAAATGTTGAAGTATAAATAAAACAAACATTTATTATTTTATAAATTAATATTATTTCAAATAATAATTATTGTCTATTGAAATAAGGAGTAAGTAATAAGTAAGGAAATCAATATATTATGTCTCAATGTTCCATATTGTTTTGAACTACCAAAATTATAGCCAGTAAAAAGTTGGTATGCAAGAGTTATGTCTGGTAAAACATAGTATAGAGTTGTGTCCAGTCAATATAAAATATTTTCTTTCCCATTTGCAGATTGAATACAAGAATTTGATTGGTTGTTGATTATATAAAATATAGTTTTATCATAAATTCATTCAATTGATTAATAAATATATATACACTACCGTCGACAAGTTTCCGGACAGGGATATATATGGTAAGTATATTATGTTTTGCTTTGTTCTGGAACAAGGGCCACACATCCTAACCTAACCTTGACCCCCCTCTCACACCCATCTAATCTAAGCTAACTTAATCTTCCTACAATTGTCTTACATAACATAACCAAACCTCCCTCCACTCTTCCCACATACCTAACTTAACTTAACATCTCCCACTCCTCCCATATGTCTAATGTATCATAACATCCTTTCCCTTCTCTCATCCGTCCATCTAACCAAACCTAATCTCCTTTTCCGCTTAACTTCTACCCTAACATGGCCTAACACTTCCACATCTTTTACTGTATGCCATGGATTTGGTCCATCCCAGATAGGGCGAGCTGGTAAATCTGAACCCTTTCCCTATCACCTTTTTGAATGTTTAGTTCCCGTGTTCTACCCTCTATAGGCATAAAGTAGAAGACGTGGGATGTATTAGTGTAGAGATGGATGGGAACGGTTTTGCAGGGAGTGATAAGCAGAAAAGGAGATTAGGTTTGGTTAGATGGGTGGGTGGAGGATGGGCAAGGATGTTACGTTAGATTAGACAGGTGGAGGAGTGGAGAGAGGTTTGGTTATGTTAAGTTATACAGGTGTGGTAAGGTTAAATTAGATTAGGTTAGATTGGTGGGAGGGGAGGGTTGAGGTTAGGTTACGATCGTGCCTTATATAGGATAATATTTTGGATGTGTGGCTCTAGTTCCAGAACGAAGCAAAACATACTATACTTACCTTGTATATCTATGTCCGGAAACTCCCTGACGGTATTGTGTTTTTTTTAAAGTCATATTACTTTATTATTTATACGATAAAAGATTTATTCCAGCAATGTTATTCTAAATAATTGGTTTTATGATACACATACACATTCGACCTAGAACTAGTCACAATAGTGGTGTGTGAATAAAATACACAGGGAAACTTAACTTTTGTATAAGTATTGATTGTTTATATACATTTATACTTTAATTATAGTATTTAATTAATGATAATATATCCAATGAAATTTATAAAATAATACTTAATAATATATTTTTCCGGGAATAAATACAGGTGGCACACCAGTAGCTTTTTACTGTGTGTTTGTTCACACAAGCTTGTTCGCTTTACATATATAAAAACTGCCACGAGCCCCTAAACTTATTATACCTTCTATCTATTAGAATAGGTTCTTTTACTTTTCTTTGACTTGAAATAGTCTACCTGTCTCCACTATTACCGGTTTCACAATTGCTGCGGTTGGGTTAACTGTCATTACCTCAAATTATTAGTTATATCACACACATTTATAAAATATAGCTTGCATTAAAACAAAACATAGATAAAGAATTATATAAATAATACATTTCTATGAATTGTATATCATAGGTTGGAATACACTCAAAATCTAAAAACCACTGGACACAAGTACACTATTGAACTTATAATAAGTATATAAAATTTAATTAACAGACAAGGTTAAGCTAAATCAATGGTTTGAAAATAATAATACAAAATTAAAGAATTCATTTGAATAATAAATATATTGTTGGAATGGTCAATGATCTAAAAAGAATAGTACAATAACATACTTTTTCACTTTTTCAGCAAAGTCTGATGATAAATTTTCTGAATTACCATCAAGACAAAATAAAAATTTGGCAGCAAAAAGTATGTAAGCCATTACTTTAAGTTCAATGTCAGGTAAAACATGATTGAATTCTGTATTTGGAGGAGATAATAATAAAAGTTTGCAAACAAAATTTGTAAAATCACCTAGTTATTAACAGAACAAACATAATAATATTATTAATAATAATTATTAGAAAAGTATTAATTAGGTAGATATCTACTTGGAAATTGTAGTTCATCACAAAAACGTATTGCTAATTTTTTTAAATCAATATTAGGTAGTTGATGAGCTTCTAAATGATTCAATAGCATAGCTAATTCTATATTTAATCCATTTCTTGATGAATTATGTACAATATGAGAATAGTGAATACCATGTTCTGTATTTTCTGGTAAAAATAAGTTAACACGGTTTACATGAAAGTGTCCTTCATGAATCCATCTATTTTTATAAAAATAAAAAAAGTATTAAACACAATTAAAAATTAAAACTATGCATCTATTGGTTTGTATAATAGAAATTAAGTATAACAAGTATTTGAATTTACCTAAGTATATCAGACAGATAAATATCATCGTTATTGATCATTAGAGCTAATCTTATTATGGATATTATTTTTTTTATAGTTAACATATTTTTCTTTTCTTTATATTTTAATTTTTTCCAACAATTTTGACCAGATTTAAATAACATTGACGATTCTTCAATATTAAGGGTATCAGTATTAGAAGGCATTGACTTAAGAGATTTCTTTACGTTTTTTGTCAGTTTAATCCTAAAATAACAAAGTTTTATTTTATAAATTAACATAAACATTAGAAAGAATAGTACACATTACTTGATTTTACTCGATTTTATATCTCTTTGCAATAAACTAATATCATTTGATAACCCTACTGAGTCATTATTTGAATCTTGGGTATTCTTATCCATTTTTTGTAACTTGCGTGTAATCTGTAAAAGATTTTTTTGAAAATTTGATCATACAACTAATACAACTTAATACTTAATATTTTAAATATAATTTACTCTATATCGTTTCTGACTAGCTGTTAGGACAGAAGATGCACTACAGTTAATAGATTTTAATGATTTTCTTTTATTTGTATGACATTTATTTGTATTTTTTGCTATCTTCATTCCAGTTTTTGCATGTAATAGTTTTGTTTTTATATTTTCAACACCATATAAAATTTGACAGTCCCTAAAAATTGCTTGTATATTAACAAAATTTCAAATGAAATTCAGGAAATTATCATTAAATGGTGATTTATTATTATTTTAATTTGATACTATAAATAGAATTATGCATCATTGTAGACAGTGGCACAACTAGAATTGTGCCTATATATAATAGCGGGTGGGGGAAGGATGGCATAATGCAGTAATACCTGGAAGTGATTTATCTAAAACAATATAATTGAATGACCTACCATTTTTGATCATGTATTTAAATTACTGTACAATATTTGAATAACTATCTTTTTTTGACTTTAAATTTAAAAAATATGGGTATGTGTGATAATATTATGTTGTCTCGGGGTGTTAATACATTTTCCAAACATTCACTTTTAAAGAAGCTATAATTTGGATTAAGCCTATTACAAATAACAATGAAAATAAAATATTATAAAATTAATGTACCTAATTAATAATTACCTATTTTTATTTTTATTATTAGGGTTGTTATGAAATTAAAATACCTACAAAATGCAGTTAATTAATATATATACAATTTAATAAATACCAACATTTTTATTTAAAGTTAAAAAAATGCAATTCTAAAAGGAAAAAATGCATTAAAAAGTAAAAGTTTATAAAAATTAACAAGTTTTAATGAATGGTTTTTTATTTTAATATTAAATTTAAAAAAAATTCAAATAAATATTATGTATTTAAAAAGTTTACAAAATATATACAATTTGTGTACAATATTTAAAAAAATGGAAATTGATAAAATTTTAGAACTAATTAATGGAAAAAAAGAAATAATAAGTTAAAATATGACCTAAGAATTTAAAATGTCAAAAAATGCAAAATAAAAATTTCAAAATGAAATACCTATATATAAGCAGATATGACCTATATGATTCAAACTTTTCATTAAGAAAGCAAGTAAAATAAAAAATGCATTTGTTATACATTTACGGTATAAAGTCGTACGTACTATATATTTACAGTATACAGACTCTAGAGGCTAAAACTGTAAATTATATTTGTAATTAAGTGTATTAATTATATTTAATACATTAAATATTTATTTTAGTTATGAAGAATAATTTTAATAATATAATTAGAATAATAATGCTAAGTTAAATTGTGGGACTAAACGGGAGTGACTAATATAATAATATTATAATAAAATTGTTCTTATACATCTTATAATAACAATAGTTTTATTTTTTTTTGGACTGTTAAGTCTTGAACCTCGCCCCTAGTCACATCACTGTTTGTGGGGCGGAACCGGTCGCCACCGGCATGATTAAGTACATTTTTCTTCTGCACTAAGTATAAATTGATAGAGACAGTCTCATACAAGCGTTACTGAATATTCCAAGAATATATGTAGCCATGAAATAAATGGGCCGGTGCCTCGAAATATATTTCCGTATCATTATTAAATTATTAGAAATTAATTACATAGCAGATATGCAATGAATTAGATGAAAAAAAATTACTGAAAACAAAATCAGGTTTTTCCATTGATATTAATATCAAATTCATCATTTTAAAATTAAATATTAAAAATAATTCTTAAAATAAAAATTCAAGTAGATACAGTCTCATAGGACATTTCTTCACTGTATTTGAATCATAATTTTCAAGGGCCGTGTGTACATGGGTGAGTAGAGTTGGGACCCATATAACTTAATTAGAGTGTGTATATGACCACAAGTAGTATCACAGATCAAATATGTTTGAATTTTGCCATTTGCAGTGTACAAAATTTCCTATTTACCTATTTCTGTATAAAATATAATGTAGCGTTGAAACATAAATAATGTTTCACAATATACACATCTCGTTGTTCGTTAATGTACACATGATTTTAGTTTTAATTATATTATACTCCTTAACATATTAAGAATAATAATTACTAATTAGTATCAACACATATAATAAATTATATTAAGGCAGCTCTCTGCAGACTAATTTTAAAGAATAATGTATAGGCAATTTCAAATAATGTACAAATGTTGTGTGTGTGTGCGTGTGTAAATTAATATTACTGCGTGTAAGCCTAGCCATCTGTATAATAACATTACCAGCACTGCCAATAACATACATGCAGGTAGACACATATAAATAGTTGACAATGATTCATGTATTTTTTCTAAATTTAAAAAATTGTCCATTGTAGCGTTTTATTATATAGTCCAATTTAGATTTGGAAAACAGGTTTGAAGTTATCAACAAATTAACTTTTTGGATTTTAAAATTCTTTATCGAATATTTTATATTATTTAGTCAACAAATATTTAGTAATTTTCAATTTCATAAAATAATTTCAAGGAATAAAGGAATAAATAAGGTTCTTATTATTTATTAATGGGCAAATAATAGATATTTTAATGTATACAACTTGACTGCAGAGAGCCACCTAAATAGAATTTAAAACCGTACACATTGTTAATTGTTGTATTTAATTTTGGAAGTTTCTTAAATCTCTTAGATGTAAATGCGGCTTCAATACATTGCAAGTATCGAACCCATAATTGTAACACAATAATTTTTAAGTTGGGTTTAGCACCAAGTTCAATCATCTCTTTGGTAAGTCCTAAAAGTATGTAATTAAAACATTCCCAAGACAATAGTTTCTTCGCTTTTTCTAATTGAGATCCAGCCGTTATCTCATGATCAATATCTACCATATCATCATGGTTAAAAATCCTCATATTTTCGCTAAAGACAATTTGTTCTTCTCTGATGGCCTGTAATAATAACAATATAGTTAGTATGTTTTTATAATACTTATTAGTATTATGTACCTAATAAATTATATTACTAATTAATTTTAAATGTTATGATTTCATTTTAATTTGGATTTTAAGGAATATTCTAACGCCAGTACCAGTTTCAATTATCTAAAACTTATAAAAAATATGATATCGGTAGATATCCTCAAAAAAAAAAAAAAATGGTTTTATTTAAATTTGATATGTAGGTACTCAATTATTAATTGGTAATTGAACTTTAAATTTAGCTAAAAGGAAGGTAATACATCATTATTTAAGTTTTGCTATATTGTCTATTGTTTATTAGATAGACAAATGTAAATGGATGTGATACTTCCTTTTAAACACTTCAGTTCAGTTGGTTATATTTATTAATCTGGTAGTTATTACAAAGAATAAAACTATTATATATTACTATTAATTATGTTTTGTACGAAAAACCTTAGTTGCTGTTACAACTAACAAAACATTTTTAACTACATCGGTTAACTTAAGTTTTAAAGTAAAATATAAGAATTATCTTTAGATTAAAGGTTTAATAAAACTAAATTTGAATTTGGACAGTAAGATAACCAAGTAATCAAGACCAGTAGTAAAACAATATTATGCGTTTCTTTAAACAAACCTTAATTTTAAGTTGATTATGTGCAAAATAATGAAACATGAAATTGTAAAGGCTTACTTGAGACTGTATTCCACATTCATTGCACACGAATGCTCCATCAATTACTGTGAAATCATTACTACCACAAGTAAAACATTCGTTGGCTTGCATTTTGACAACTATAAGCAAATACTATACAAACGATAGTACTTAATACTTGTTATATTAAGTTAAAATATAAAATAAATTGATTTAAAACTATTTTCATGATTATAATGAATAATGAATATGGAGGTATTTCAATTTTCTTACATTTACCTAAAAAACGGGATCGTTGGTTATCGTGATAAACAATTTATCTTTATCAGCTACTACGAGTACCACCAATACCACAGTTACGATTATACCAACACGTATCAACAAGCCGGTCTGCAAGCGAAATTTCAAAACGTGTCACCGTTGCGCATTTAACATTTCCCGTTTCCTCATTCATTTTATTATGAACCGATCATTCTGTGATGGAATGTCAATGCCCAAGACTTCTAAATTCTACAATAAAAATTAAACAAATAATTAATAAATACGAGTAAGCACATATTTTATTGTAATGTAAAGATGAATGATATTTTTTACTCATTAAAATTTGAAAAACGTTTCTTCTTTACTATACTAACATGTTAAAATACTTTTTTTCCCAGCTTTTAAGAGTCATCCCGAAGAAAAATATTTAGGGGGAACCACTGGCATTAATAAAATCATAGCTTTTTTCACTAGTTTGCTGTCCACCACACAAACTTTAAATTATCTACTAAATGGAATATCATTTCGTGCAACATAAATATTGAAAAACTCCACATTTTGGCACAAGTTCTTATACTACTCGATATTTATAAATTATAATGAAAAGGTATTTAAACGTCTTTCGATAATGGTTTGATTGTAATTTTTTAAATCTGAATTAAAATTATCTATACAAAACTCCTTACAATATTCAAGTGTTACGCCCGATTTTAAGGCGTTATATATTGGCAAATATCAGAAGGAAAAAAGTGGATGCCAAACACGAGTTCGAGTTGGTCATTTTCTAAGGAGTATTATATAGGCAATTTATCGTACATGATAAAATTTTAAATTCAGAATTGTATGCAGTTAGAGAGGTCATTGAAGTTAATAAAGCTAATAATAAATTAATAAATACACTCCTTGGGCTTGTATCTATATCTGTCTAGGTTAAATATGACTTGTAAGTGTAAAAATAATGAAAATAAGATCGTATATTAAATCACTTTTTGAACAGAAAGTGAATTTTGCTGTGACAAAATTGTGAGACTTTGGCTCGTCCAATTTTATTTCTGTAAAAAGCATAAGATTCTTTGAGATTATTTCTAGGTTTTAATCGAGGCATTTTTCGAAATATGAATTTCCGCTTTAGATATACACTGCAAGTGAACAATTTGTAAAATGTGGAAATTTTATTTAATCATACCGAAATCGAAAATTCATATTTCAAAAAACGCCTAGATTAAAACCTAGAAAATATATCGAAAAACATTATTCTTTTTACAGAATTAAAATCGGATCAGCCAAAGTCGCGCACTTTTGTCACAGCGAAAGGTCTAAAAACGATATTATTTTGACCGACTCGAACCACCTTAATATTAGTAATCTGTATATATCAAACATTTCCACTCACCATTGCACAATTTAATATTGTTTCGAGAACGTTATATTCTGCCGAACCGTCGCAGCAACGCGATAACGAACCGGTTTATGTTGGTGAGCGTCCATTTTGAATATTGAACTTTGAATCATTATTGTATACAATTATTATTGTCAATATAAATTAATACCTAACAATATGAAAATGAAAAATGTGACTTCATCGAGAACGATCGATATTTATACAAATTTATACGTATTTACGTAATTTCTATCATTGTTTATATACATAATCAATGTTCGTATATATTGAAAGATTGAAATGGAATCAAACATTGGTTCTATATTTATATTGTATGAAACAATAATAAGCGTTTTTTTAGATTTTACATAAAGTATTTCTGCAAGACATATTATTGCCGTGTATAAAGTGTAGTATCGTATACCTACTGGGTATTTTAGAATCTGAGCGGAGTGAGGAAAATATTGGTTTTACAAAGGGTTTTGTTTTTTCAATGTGTCCGTACCCAAAAGTTCTACCAGAAGGAGTGTTCCGATCTTTACACGCGTACCCACTTTCTGGTAAAAAATTGTATCTAGATGGTACTTTAAAGAGGTCATTTTTCGATTTCCTCAAAACTTTGTCAAACCACAGATTAAAAAAATTACATTAAAATGGTAAAATGCGATTTTGTCAACATCGATTATAGTTATTTCTTCGTAATTTCGAAAATAACCACCTTGGAGTTTTGAAATTTATAAACATGTATCTTTGCACTTTACAGCTATAAATAATTTTCGAACTTTATAATTTATAAATTTATACCGAAACTCTATTCAGAATCGTTTTTTATCGAACGTAATAATTTATCGTTGAATTTTCTACTCTATAATTTTTGTTTAAAACTTTTGCGATCAACAAGTAAGATATTTATTCAAAGGCCTTGTTTTATATTAGATAATTAATAGAAACTACTGGGTAAATTGAAAAATTACTCTTTTTATGTACGAACTAGATGAAATTTGTTATCAAAAAATGTGTACATAAAAAAACATATTGTAAAACTAATACACTTAAATTTCGTCCTTTCGGTCCTCGGACAGGATAGTGTATTATTATTATATTAGTTTTGAATGCAATGATTGCATTCAATAAAAAATGATTCCGAACGGAACTTCGGTGTAATTATCAGTAATACAACTATATTCCATATTGATGTAGATATGTAATATAATATATAATCTCCTTAAGAATCTTAAAACGATTATAAAATGAAATATTGTTGTATGATTTTCATAATGTTTTGTATATAATTTAAGCAAAATACTTCAGACATTGTATTACATTTTCAGGAACTAATTTTCGAAAATTAACTATTCTATGAATTAATTACCTCAAAACCTAAAAATAGCTATTAATATACCAAAATTAAAATTAAAAGTTTGAAATCTTTTTTTATAGTTGTATAGTATAAAGATACATTTTTGTTCAAAATCAATAAGATGATTATTTTCGAAATTACGGAGAAATAACTATACCCGATATTGACAAAATCCCATTTTTAGTCGTATTTTGTAATTTTTCGGTAGTTTTACCTGTCGCGTAAAAAAACTATTGAGAAAATCGAAAAAAATAACTTCTTTAAAGTACCATCTTGATGTAATTTATTATGATATATATATAATTAATATAACCTGTATGTATGTATGTATGTATGTATGTATGTATGTATGTATGTATGTATGTATGTATGTATGTATATAATCTCTCAACCCGACATTCTTCTCTTAAAAGTATATACCAATATCTGTACATTAGTCATACAAATGAAAAATTGTATTTCTTCAGGCTTAAGACAATTACTAGGAATACTGAAAAATTACTGAAATAGATACATTATATTATATAAGTATTTATACCATGTATACGTATTTTGTTATTTTCCTTGCATTTGTACAAAACTATATTCTGTATAGACATTCTTATACACAATATATTATATATGGTAGTTTTTCTTCAAGCTTCGTTAACATACGAACGTCAAAACTCCTAATCGTTCTGGTCAAAAAAGCTGCTCACAGAAAAAATAGTAAATACAAATAAAAATAGTTGTAAAATTAATAGCTTCTTCCCTACCCATAGAATTTAAAACAGCTAATCATGATAATTGTATTTGATATTTAGTTATTTTCTCTACAGAACAATTGTAAAAGGTATTTTTTCTTTACCTTAAAAACTAATGAAAAATCAAAAAAGGGCCTCTTTAAAGTACCAACTATAATTCAAATTTTCTATGAAAAGTTTTTATTTAAAAATAAATTTGTCAATATACTTATTATTTATTATTCTTACTATGATATTTTGAAATATTTGATTCAAAAAAATCTGAAGGGAAAATTGAATATATTTACACGATTTTAAAAATGTTGACAAATATTATATAGTGCTTCAATTATTAAATGCTTTACAATTTTCTTGTAGTAAAATGCATCTAGTTGGTGCTTTAGAGAGGCCATTTATTGATTTTATTTGTAAATATTGATGCTAGAAGCTTGACATTTTTTTGTCAAAAAATAATTACTTACTAATTAAATTTTTTACCCACTGGGTAAATTATAATAGTAATTAAATTAAAAGCATTGTAAATATATTATAAGTAATAATATCAAAATAAATTAGTTTCATTATTTATACTTCAAGAAATAGTATAGGGTTATAATACGACTTATCATACAAGTAATATAAAGTTGATTCTAATATTTTATTAGAAATATAATTTCATATTCCATATGTAATGGTTAGCATTATGGACTCTGAAAATAATAATATCATATTCCATATTTTATATATTTATATTATATTTATATTTATACATATTTTATATATTATTAGTTCATTTGTAGATTTCACAATTATAATATTATAACTTAAAAATATAATTTTCGTATACAGTTTACAGTATACACATACAAAATATAATACATTTACAATATAAGATTTATAAAATAAGTAATTCGTCTCGAACGTTATGTTTTATAAATAATGAACTGTTTTTCATATGTTAAAAGTTAAAAGTCAGTAAAAGTTTGCTGAATGCACTTCTAATCCTGATACACGATCTAAACGTAGGTACACATCTAAATGAATACACTAAATTGATATAAAGTCAATAAAACTCAATCACTATTTTAATTATAAATTATTTTAAAATTCAATTTAAAATAGTGGGGTAATTATGAACTTTGCGTGATCTACTATATTATAAGTTAAATAAATTATTACCTGAGTATATGTTTTCCAAAAATAATTTTGCGAATCCTGAAAATTATGTAATTCATATGTGGACCTTAATTGTTTTCGAAAGTACAGGATATTCACTCCGCGCAATCTATATGACATGTAATTAAAAACTAAACGTATAGGATACTAATAAATAACATGGGTATGGAGGGATAAGTTTTTATTGAATACAAAAATAATTTTTATTATTTCACTTAAATTTGTAAAAAATAATGTATTACTACTTATATATTTACTAATTTTGTATTTTTTTTTTTTGCATGGATTTTAGCATTGTTTTTATTAATGTACGCTATCATGCTAAAAACCTAAAAAGGTTTAAGAAACCTAAAAACACTATATTAAAAAATATATTGTTTTTGCATTGATAATTTTAAATTTGTAAAAAACATTGATATAATTTTTAATTTAAATTCCAAATAAAAGTTTACCTAACTGTTGGTGTCCTTATCATTACAAGTACCAAAGTTATAGTTAAATAAAAAAAGGAAGTGGTGGGGAGGGGAGAGAATTTTTAGTTTTTTGTAAAGTAAAGTTTTTTTTTGCAATCAACATCTTTTGAGTTACTTTCGACACTTGGATTAAGTGCGAAAGGGCTATTTCCAAAAATAACATGCAAATATACATCTACCTGCAGGTATTTAATATTTTCTTGCCGCAGGCAGTGTGGGGGTGGGTATTACTATCTTACAATCTTATAATTTGTACTATTGAGAGTAAAATTATTTTTAGTATGTATTAATTTTAATAATGATCTTAATTATTTTTCGTGAATGTTCAAAGTTT
>JAIPRL010000669.1:0-120637 GCA_025469235.1 Pemphigus obesinymphae
TTGAAGATATGTATGAAGGGGCGAGTACAAGAGTGAGAAGTCTGTGTGGAGAAACTGAGGATTTTAGGGTCAGAGTAGGGGTACATCAGGGTTCAGCTTTGAGTCCTTACTTATTTTCCCTGGTAATAAATGAGATAACAAAGGATATACAGGGGGAGGTACCATGGGGGATGTTGTTTGCAGATAATATAGTACTGATAGGAGAAAGTCCTGAGGAAGTGAATGGTAGACTTGAAAAGTGGAGGAAAGCTCTGGAAAGTAAAGGACTAAGGATTAGTAGGAGTAAAACAGAATATATAGAGTATGATTTTGGTGAAAGAGAATACATAGGGAATAGGGAAAGGCTAGAAATAAAGTTAAGTGGGGATATGGTGGGACAAGTGGAGAGGTTCAAGTATTTAGGGTCCGTTGTACAAAAAGATGTGGGTTTTGAAGAGGATATGAAACACAGAATTAAGTGTGGCTGGACAAAGTGGAGAGAAGCGTCAGGTATTCTGTGTGATAAAAAAAATCCCTATTAGGTTAAAAGGTAAATTTTATAAGGCAGTGGTGAGACCTGCAATGATGTATGGAACGAAATGTTGGGCAGTAGATAGAAAGATAGAACAGAGAATGAGTGTCGCTGAGATGAGAATGTTAAGGTGGATGAGTGGAGTTACTAGAGAGGATAAAATAAGGAATGAGTATATCAGAGGTAGTATGGGGGTAGCTTCGATAGTAGACAAAATGAGAGAGAATAGGTAAAGATGACTCGAGCATGTATTAAGGAAGGAAGAGACTGAGGCAGTAAGAATAGTAAGGGAAATGCATGTTGTTGGTAAGAAGTGGAGAGGAGGATCGAAAAAGAGATAGGGGGATGTGATGGCGAGTGATATGAGGAAGGTGGGAGTAAGTGTAGAAGATGCGGGAGATAGAGTTAAGTGGAAGTATAGGACCAGGGTGGCCGACCCCAAATAATTGGGAGAGAAGGCGAAGGAGAAGAAGAAGATATATATATACATTTATTAGCAACACAAAGTACATAAATTGCGATCATGTCGAATTACAGTATTGAATGTTTTTACACAATCTTTACCAAGTCACTTTTATTCAGGCGCACACATTCCTGTTACTGTTCATGACGTTGTTCAGTATATTCATTTTAGTTGTATCAGCCTCTAGTTCAATTAAATTTTTTAAGGAGTGAGTAGTTCTAAATAGATTCAACTCAAATACTCTTTGTTCTTCGTGTACTTCCACAGGAAAAAATGGCAAGCTCTGGCCACAATGGGGTAGCCCTATTGCTGAAAATGATACGATTCGAGTACATAGTATTTAATACACTAGTAGGTACTCTACTTAATACACCTTGTGATTTTTTCTTATGGAGGGATGCCTGAAGATAAAATTTTGAGCTAAACCTCTTTAGCATGATTCATAACTTATATAAGTAAATTTAATGAGATGTGGCTGCAAGTTCTATGGATATGCTGGACAATTTCATGAACAATGACTGGAATGCATACGTCTGAATGAAAGCAACCTGATAAACGTTTTGTTCTAAAACGGACATTTTACATAATTTTGTAACTTATGTACTTACTTTTTTAAATTTGTTACTAATAAATAGATAATAAAAATGTATTTTGTGATTTTACCATAATTTAAAATCGTCTCGTTTCACTGTCTTATCTCGTTTTCCGTAGATATTTAATTACTAATATAAATATATTATCGAATAGGTAATAGGTTATTAAAACTATACAATTTAATATTTAGGAGATTTTGGTTTTCTAGGACAGACAAATTTTCTACCTTGCATTTGAAACATTGGAATGGCTTTCTGTGGACGGTTGTGAGGTGGTGTTGCAGCGAACCGAACGTCTCAAATGTCGTGTTGCAATCAGGACATCGTTCCGTCGTGTTTCTAGTCGG
Organism: Pemphigus obesinymphae; assembly: GCA_025469235.1. Taxonomy (NCBI): domain Eukaryota; kingdom Metazoa; phylum Arthropoda; class Insecta; order Hemiptera; family Aphididae; genus Pemphigus; species Pemphigus obesinymphae. The sequence continues at coordinate 1,915 of JAIPRL010000669.1, forward strand.
ATTACAACCAGTGCACGGAGACGATGGCGAAGATTTGTACCTGTTGCAGTTTCCGCACACGGTTGGGGGTTCTTTGAGTCTAGAGAGGTGATAGTGCACGTGTACTTTGACCTCGATGTCTGATACCAGTGTCTGTCTACATATGATACAGGAAGTAGGAAAAGTCACTTGGCCGCCGTTCATGTTGACCGGACTACAGTGTTTTTGGAGATGTTGGTAGAACTGATCTTCGCTGTCGATGATCATTTTGCAATGGCTGCACACGGTACTTGTCGCTACCTGGAAAATAAGAACCAGAAAATTAGTCAATAAATTGTTATAATATAATAGTCAATGTTTCTTACTGCACTAATCAAATATCACTAAATTATATCTTGTATTTGACTAAAAACTGATTTACCAATTAGTTTGTATTTTGAAATAAAATTTCTCTTGATAGATATATTAATAAATAACAATTAATTTACATAAAATATATTATCAGTGATTCAATCAAGCAATAATGATTTACGATTTACATCTATGCCCTTGATAAAATCAAATTAGCATGAATATTTAATCGACATTTTTTATTGTTTAATTATTATTATTACAAAATAAACTTTTTTTTTTGAAATTCCGTATTGAGTTAATTAGTATTATCCTACATGCAAATTTAGTTGACCGTTGTATATAATAATAGAACCTAAATGATTTATTTTAGATTTATCATTGGTACGCACCTTGCAGTGAGTCAGTTTATGTTCTGCCAAGCTGATCGCAGATTGATAGATCTCGTCGCAAATATTACATTTGTGTTTTCCGACGTTCGAACCATGTTGTGAATGGGTTTTCATATGATTTTCTAACTCAGTTCTCGATTTGCAATTTTCATTACAATATGCACAATGTAAGCTTACCTATTAAAAACATTTACAAACGAACGATTACATTTTTGTTGGGTTTTAATTTAACGGGCATACAAAAAAAAACTCACTTTTGTTGAGAGATTCGTAGGCTTCACTTGGTGCATCGTTCTTTTGTGAGTCATCAAGTCCAGTTCATTTCGAAAATCCTTTTTTTCGCATATATCACACGCGTTTGTTCCATTTTCCATTAGGTGTTTACTACTGTCCACTGATCTGTATGTGGGCGAAGCGCACATGGAGTTTGGAGAATCGCTGTGGTTCCGGTTTAGATGACTTAAAATCTGTATAAACATTATCAATGTTGAATAACATAAATTCTTTCAAATCATTGCATAATAACTTACTGTAGAACTGTGATGTGTTTGTATGTGTCTGTCCAACAAGAACTCGATATGGAATGCTTCTGAACAAAATTGACATTGGAATTGTTTGGAATGACTAGCTAAATGTTGTTCCATATCAGATTGTGTATTAAATGTGGCATGACATACGAGACATCTTAACATCTGAAACAAAAAATATGAATAAGATTTATAATTAATAACAAAACCCATGTATTTGACAAGGTTCAAGTCATTGATAACTTACTAGATTTGTTTGTGTCGGCGGGGGAGATCTCGCGGAGTAATGGGTGTTCCTAAGATGATCGATAAATTCGATTTCTGTTTGGAATAGTGGCCTCGAAACTCCTGTGCAGTTGTTACACCGGAACATCCGGTGTTCGCTGCCGTGATTCATGCCAAAGTGCACCTTCAGGGCTGACTTGGTCGGAAACACTTCTTTGCACAACATGCACCGGTAAAAGTTTTGCGCGTGTACCTCCATCAAGTGTTTTTGAACATGTTCGGACGTGGCGAACGGAGTGGAACACTCTTGACACGAATACTCGGTAGCGGCCATCAGGAAGTGGCCGATTACGTGCTGTCGGTAATCCTCAAAGTGCGTGAACGTCAGGTGACAGTGTGGACAGGGAAGGTGGATCTTGTTGTTGGGACCGCCGGTCATGGGTAGCCGAGCGGTTAGTTGCAACTGTTGTTGCGAATGCTTGCCAGCACTGTCGTAAGGTGACTCTTGTTTTATGGGACGAGACGACGGATCGGTAGCATGTTGTGACATAGTGAGTTCGCGTCCAGGCGACGAACGGGACTTTTTACTATTCACGTGATGCCGTTGGTCTTCAGCAGATTTGTGCTTGCCGGACGATGAATGATGTTTGCCACTGTGCTTAGACGATGACACGGACAAGTCCGTGGGGCCAGACTGTATGGTTTCCTCAGGCGAAAAACCACCGGCTGATGCCGTATGACGGTGGTGGTATCCGTTTGCCATTGTCGGCCAATTAAACAATGGTACCACACCACTCACGCCACCACCTTTGCAACCATTATTAGTGTTATTGTTGTTGTTATTGCTGTTGTTATTGTTATTGAGGACGGAGTTCAGATAGTGAGCGGTGGTAAAATGTTTTTGCAATGAAGTCACGGATGGAAACTGGCTCATGCACAATCGACACGAGTAAGGTGGCAGCGTGAGAGCGGGTGAATCAGCAAAGTTCAGCCACGGGAACGCGGCCATTGACGGTATGGTCGAGAATATTTCTTCCGGCGGTTTACCGTTCACGATCGCTGCTGTAAATAGGGTAGACAAATTATGTTATCACCAACCATGACAAAATGAATTATAAATTATATTGTGTAAAGCTCGTAGGTGATGTGCCATATAGGTTAGATGGTGGATTGTCGAAGGGTTCTGAAATGTTCGGAACCTACTAATGTTGTTATCATTGGTGCACTTATGGAGGTCTAGAAAGCTTAGTTCCCCCTAAATCATCTCAAGCCCCCAATTTTTTTTTCATTAAATATATTAATAATTAATATTATGAAATGGGGGCTTCAGCCAAAATGTTTGGGATAATTGTGTAACTGGGTTGTCTAGTGCAATTAAATAATCCGATTAAATAATACAATTCTGATATTATGTAGAAGTGAAATCACATTTATTCTTAACTAGGCTGATACCAGTGTTGAAAGGAATTATTAGGTAAATTATTTAAGTTAATAAACCACTGAAGCGTCCAAATGACTATATTTGCAACCAGCAGAAATGAGCCGCGATGGTATAGAACTTTATCGACTGTTTTACTGATAATCAGTGATATTCAGCCTATTAAAAATAATTTTGACATCCCGCTGAACGCGGGGTATTCAAAATAATACAGACGCAACATCATCCAATCACAATAATACAGTGTACATTTGTCGTGTTTTGTTTTTTTGCATATTAATAGTTTATGGGTATATAATTCATTATAAAATGAAATACCAATGGTACTTATTGTGGCACTATGTTACTATTATAATATACTATAAACAATGTTTGAATTTCCCACCATTTGTGTGTCAACGTTTGGGATACACCGCGATAAATCTGTCGGCAGAGTACTATACCCCTACCGCTCATTTCCACTAGCTGTGACTATAATAATAGCTTGTTGGAATATGTATCAATATTGCAGATGAAACCATGCATTTAACAGGTATCACAAACTAATGCTAAAGCATATAAATATAAATTTGTTCTATAGAATAGATGTTTTTATAAGTGGATAATTATTAAGCTTATGGAACGATTTATTTTTATCAAACCAGTTGCAACTTCAATATCAATCTTTATTATACACATAATGTAAGTAAAGTCCACCTTCAAGTTGGAACTACCACTTACAGTGTTTGGTCTGAAAATGTTGTTGCAAAGCATCCATGCTGGGCAATTCTTTAGTGCAGTACATGCATATATATTGGTTAGGTGTTTTAGGCGGTGTTGAACGTTTTGAGCTTCGGGAATTTGACGACAGTTGTTCTCCGAGATGATGCGTCGCAGTGTGATTCTGTAAACCCGACAAATGAAAATAACAATATAAATTCACATTAATTATTATTATTATTATTATACGAAAAATAACGATAAAAACCAAAAAAATAATATTATTATAGTTATCATTGTAATGAAACGACTACAATACACTGAATGTCCTGCGAAAATATTTTTCCCTCCTTGAGCCCGGTACTTACGGTACCATCTAGTGGTCGTTGTGTCAATCGAGTAAAATACTTTGAAATACTAAATGTTACTTTCTATCCGTTACAACTTTCATTCGAGATGACGGTTTCTATATTACGAAAATGGTAGTATAGGTACTTAATAAAATAAATATGTGTGAAATGTGATAGATTCAATAAATATATCATACGTGTATAAATCAATTTATATACCAATAATGTCACCATTATAATGTAATTACCCATGTCAATCATTTCATTAGGTTATCTTGATATGTCTTGTTTAAACGTGTAAAAATGAATAACGATGAACTAATCATTTCAAGAAATGACAGAAAACAATTTCAAACAGTGGGTTGTGGGAATACTGTTGTGGCTGATTTATAGTCGCATTCGCATTTTATATAAAAATTAAAAATACAAATTTATTGTTTCTAATAGTATTTACTAATAATGCTCATTGCACGTAGTTAGTCGAGTAAAGTTTTGCATTAAACTTGGGAAATAAGAGTTCGAATTTATTTTTGAGCGTTTTTTTTTTATATTTTGACGAACCTCGAGTTAAATTATTTTATAATAATCAGTCAATAATTTGGAAACGATTTTAGCACAAACAGAATTCTTGCATATTGACCAGAGCTTGGGTTATTATTATATATTATTGCTTCACAGTATTATGAAAACCGTTTGTATTAGAGAAATATTTCAATTCTACTTATTTTTCATCTTTAAATGGTTTTTTGTTCATTTTTAAAGTTTCAATGTCTGTTTTCCCAAACTTAACACAATAACATGTACTATATATCTAATAACAGCTTATTAATTTATCAGTAAGGTTTAACAATTGCAGGTATGAAATAATAAACCATAATCAACATTTAATGTACGCTTTTATATATTTAATGGTTAAATTTTTGTTCAATGAAAACATTATTCTGGTATGATAAAGTTTGTAAAAAATATTAGCTTTTCCCCACCAAACTAGGTGAATATGATCAAAATCACCACTAGGGCATACTTGTCGTAATAATAATTGAAAATTTGTTCTAAATATATAATATAGATACTAGAACAACGAATTATCCAGTGTTTAAGTGTTAATTCAAAAGGAATTTTAAATATACAAAAAATTATAGTTCTGTACACGGATTGTTTATATTTTCAATGAGTTAAAAACACAATTAAAAAAGAAATAATTAGGAATAATAATACTTTTAGTTTCTAATTTCCTATTCATTTTTTATTCAGGCATGCGTAATCCTGAATGGTTCATTCTAAATTCACCGACTCTCAAGTTGCCTACAATAAAACCTATTTAAATAAATTTAAAAAAACTTCAATTCGCCAACAATGAAGGTGTGAGTATTGCACTCGTACTATATTATATAATATTATATACCATTATGTATTTTATAACTATATTATTGTATTAATACCTATTAAACACTTAAATACTCAACGTAAATTCTTTCGATTTAAATTCGGTAAAATTTTTATTGCAATTTTTTATAATAGACATTTTTATTCTAAGTTTAAAAGAGGAAGTCTAGGATAGAATACTAAAGTGGTAGATGTAAGTATTGAATTTGAATGTATTGAACAGGATTGACAGAATATTAGTGTGTATATCAATATTATACTGTCAGCAAATTGGGAAGGTACGTTCTTATATATTCATTTTCTTTAAATATGCAACCATCTCCATCATCCCTTCCCCCAACATTTGTTTAATATACTGGGAATTGTTCTCGCTTTTGGAACACATTCCTTAGTAGCATTGGATTTAATCTTGTAGGATAAGGGTGGGGTATTAGTAAGATAATTATAACAAGAAAGCGGATTTTTAGGTTTTAAATATTTCTATTGACTTTATGCAGTTCGACGAAGGTATAAACAATGTGAATGATTTATCGATTACAGAGTTCATAGCAAAAAAAAAATCAATTTAACATATTGGAGCATACTTTAGAGGTTAGAGAATATTTTGGTCTTTATATCATATTTTATGCATATTTATTGATTTTCGGGGATATGTACGTGAAAAAACGTAAACGACCTTTTAGACTCATTTAGGCATTTATTGTTTTTTTCATGTCTATATTATATATATATATATATATATTTTTTTTTTGATTTTAAGGAGTCTTGTAGGTGTTTTAGAATAAAAATATTTTTTGGTAGCAATTTGATTCTTGTAACTAGAATACCAACTAGAATCTGGTTGGTACTTTGAAGAGGTCGTTTTTTTATTTTTCCTGTAATTTCCTTAAGCGTAAGGCAAAACTAGTTTTTACCAGAAATATTTTATAAAATATGTAGGGGAGATAACAAAATGACAAAATAAAGTTGTTATGGTTACCTTTTTTTTTTTTATCATATTAATATACAGAGCTTCGCTCAGAATCGTCTTTTGAATGCAATTGTTTATCTTTGTTTTAAAATTAAAGATAATAATTGTACACTATCGAGGGATGGACACGGTGGCCCAACTCCCACCATTTGTATGTGGACGACTTTTTTTTATTGCCTATTTTCCGTTTTTTTCAAAGCGATTACTTTAATTGTTGGGAAAATCGTACTCGAACGCCCCTCCCCTCCCCCGGATTTAGTATGTTTCACGGAGAAAATTTATTGTTTATAAAAGAATATCAAGAGGACGTTTTAATGGTTCGTGTGCCAGTGCATATTATTTAGCATCGTGTGATGTACGTCTCGAAAGTTGTAAAAACCAAAAACCAAAAACCAAAAAAAAAAAAACCCCGCTATTATCCTCAGTTTATCACGATAGGTAAATGTTATGTTATGTTATCACATAAACGTTGTAAAATAAATAATTAGACGAGCGTATTATTAAAAAAAATATACCGCACCTGTAACTCGTCGGGTTTCCGGAATATCTGCGTGCACTGCAAACACTTGTACGACGGGCCGGATATGTGCGGCGAGTTGGCCCGTTCCGCCGCTCGTTTGTGATGGTTTTGCATGTGCGACGTGAGGGCGGCCGCCGTGCTGTAACCCCTGTTGCACACCGTACACTGGAACGGTTTTTGATTGTCGTGCGTTTTCATGTGGATCTTCAAGTGATCGCTACGAAAATAGAACGCGTGAAACGGCTTAGGTCATCGGACAACAAAATAATGAGTTTTTTTTTTAAAAAAATTTTTTTAATTTTATACGATTGAGGATTTAGCGTTTGCCGGAGGATTGTGTGTACGGTCAATGATAAAAACGGGTCTTATATTTGATTTTATTATTTTTCCCATTTCCAATCGGATTTTCATTTCGTCGTTCAGACGTGAGTGCACACACACACACACACACACACACACACACACACACACGTCTGCAACTTAGTTCAACGTACTTACGCACACACGTCCACCGGACGGCGGCGGAACACACACAATACGGTTTGTTAGCACATACCGTACGGGCGCGAGCGCCGACTACGACGACCAGATAATATTCTTTGGCATTGTATTCGGGAGCACGTCTGCATGACATTTTTTTTTTTTTTTTTTTTTGGGTGGGCGTGCTTATATTATTATTATTATTATTATTATTATTATTATTATTATTATTATTATCATGATTATTGTACACAGTGCACACGTATTATCGTATAATATACCTATGCGCGTGTGCATCATTTCGTCCGTCCGTGTTTGACAAGTTCACGACCGTCCGTTGTCGTAATATTATGTACACACGTCCGTATATTATACGTAAGTATACTGCGCGTGTATATAAATATATAAGCTGCTCCTCTCCCCGTGGATAATTGTCGGACGCGTGGCCATCGGTAATTACGTGAAAATACGTACGTACGTACGTACGTATATAAGAAATAAAGAAAATGACCTATTGAATTCGGCGCGAGTACGCGTTACAATAAGTCAACTAGGCACCGAATATATCTTTATACGACTGGTACGTGACTGTGAATTCACCATGGGGCCACACCGTGCTCGCGCGTATAATGTCGCCGATAATATCGACGGAGAGATACCCAATAACGCGTCCGATATAGAATGCACTGGAATACACACCGCCCGCGCGTACACTTACCTCCTCGAAAAAGCGTGGTCGCATTGAGTGCACTTGTACTTCTTGTCCCCCGTGTGTAACTTCACGTGCCTGTCCCGGCTGCGTTTGTGTTTGAACAGCCTCCGGCAGAATTGACACTTGAACGGCATCGATTCTCCATGAGTCTGAAACGGACAAACAATACCGTGTCAGAACAATATTATTCGTGTCTCCGTTTCCGATTTTCGGTCCGGCACCTATATATATATATATATATATAATATATATATAGGGCATGTTCCCCCGAAACGTAACCGCCGAGGGTTACTTACAGGACCGGCTCGAGTGAAAATAGTGCGCTAGGCAAAATCACATTTTGCCGCTTCAAAAATATAAAAAGAGCCATTGATTTTTTTCTAGAATTCGCGTATACAATTTCTACCCGAACCTACTTAAACTTTCTTCAAAACGTATACACACACCTCTTCAAATAAGTACAAAAAAATGCCGCCGCCCTACGAAAGTGCCGCTCTAAGCTGGCGCCCAGCTCGCCTACACCTTACGCCGGCCCTGGTTACTTATGTATCATCTACCTTAGATCACACTGTACTATGGATGGACGACCCACGTCCGGATATTTTAAGTACAGATTAGCGACGGGTCTCCTAAGTACGTTTACGTTTTACGCGCGCTCGAGGCAATCTGTCGTATATTTAACCATATAATAATAATAATAATAATGATAATATATTGATAATAAATTAGATCCATAAAAATATATATGATAGTATGAATACAATACGATTGACGATTCAATTCTTGTGTTTGTTTTTATTTATAATGAAATTTATTTATTTATTAGATACACTGGCGCATCTCATTGATAGTGACTCGTCGCCAATATGTTATTCACACGGGCGAGACAGGCTATGGCTCCATCCATATAGTATATGATCTACCGGGGACGTAAACCGACCGCGGATCATCCCGGGAACTGACTGATTCCACAATACATGGGCGGATCCAGAGGGTAATGAGGGAAATCCCCCCCCCCAAAAAAAAAAATCATGAGATTTTTATATATTTAATATATTTATATCATAGTTCCCTCCGAAAATGACCATTTTTTTTTTTTTCATTTTGCTTTTATTAAACTGATCGGTGGGAGGGTGGGCTCCAAAAAAAAAAAAAACCTACTCGTAGATCCGCTATACTGCCTTAATATGCCCTATACATATAACCATACAGGAGATTTGGGTGAAAAACTGAGAATGTTGTATGAAGTATACTCATATATACATTTTTAATTTATTTCAATTTTTTTTTTTTCGTATTCTATGGCGGCTAAATACACGAACAGTCAATATAATGAATTAATGCTAATAAATTTGTTTTTAACTTATCGATTACAAAATTGTCAATCACATGTACTGAAAATTATGTGTTTGATCAGTTTTAACATGGATGACAATATAAAATAATAATAAACCATTTTTTCTGTTTAAAATCTAATGTTATTAATAAAATACAAGATTTCTTTAGAGATTGAAAAAGTGAATGCTACGTTATAATGTATTGAATATTACGCAATATTATTATATTAATATGGGTCGGAAATGTTGAATATATTTATTATTTTCTTTCGACTGACAATATTTATCAATCATTACCACACATGGTCATAATTGTCCATCAAACATCAAACATGTTTAAAATCCATCAAATAAACAAAATAATTACCATTTTTATATTAGAATACAGAATTACACTAGAATTCTTCTAACGCACGCGGTCAATCTTGAGTTAAAGCCCCAAAACTGACCATCTTGAATAATCATGTATATCAGCGGTTCTCAACCTTTTTATATTTACGTACCGCCTGCAGCGTATATATGATGGCTCTTTACGTAGGTACACTATACAAAATTGTGTTAATGAAAGTTGAAAATGGTAAATTGTGTTTAGAAATTTTTCATTTTATTTCATTCTCATACCCACGACCATCTTGTAATGATTCTCAAATCTCGATTACATTCAGCTTATGTTATTAACCCTCCTTTTTTCCATATTCATCTTCAATATCGCTCGTACTTCATCATCTCCGCTAATAATAATAATAATAAGCTAAATACTAATGCCGTCTTCAAAACGTTCTCTGTTATTGGGATCACACCTAAGGAACGTCTTAAATTAATTCGCTGTCTCGTTCTAGAATCTCGATTCTAGGGGCCACTCCATACATCCACCTTAACGTTTTCATCTCGGACAAAAATTTAAAACGAAAATCACACTATACATTCAATCACCCTTGTCAAGTATACTCTTTTTATTATACAGAACGACAATTCGGATCAAAGTAGCCCTCGTATATTATAATGTATTCGTCTATCTATTAATAATACGGAGGGGGTGGGGAGAGAGAGAGAGAGAGATGTGGATTATTGTATACGTGGTGCTGAGAGAAGTGATGACTTTGAGCATAACGACGGACGTGTAATCGCCGTCCGGGTACATTACCCCATAATATATATAATATATATGTACAAATATGGAGTAGTTTTTTAAAATTCAAGTTACGATTTCGTAACGAAATTTACTCGGAAAAGTTTTTTTTTCGTCCCACGGCGACCTCGTCGTGTCCTGCACAGCGTGCGAGACGGTTGGAGATTGCGATCGGGAACGCCGGCGATATCTTCTTGTATGCGCGCCGCACCGCACGTCCGGCGCGTTTAACGCGGGTGGGAACAGACGTCGAGAGATACGGCAAAAAAAAAAAAAAAAATAATAAATAAATAAATAAATAAATAAAAAGAAAAAAAAAAAAAAACAAGAACTCACAAAGACCGCGACGGTAATCTCTCATACTAAAATGTATATAGCACGCGTTTTGCCGGACGGAATTTGTTGTTTTTCATATTATTTTATTGACATATATGCGTATATACTGTATATATGTATTTATAGTGTAATTAAAATCGTATCGCAATCTATATAAAATTGTACGTAACGATCGGATAAACCGATGCGAGAGCCCGTCGTATAAAAAAAAAAAAAAAAACCCCCTGTCGATGAGGCGACGGCAACCCGACTTTGACCAAGTATAATATATTTTATGACGTGCTATATTCGCTTCGATTCACTGTATAGATACCGTCCCGAAGATAGATTTGGGTAGGTGGGGGGGGGGGTGAAAATGTAAAGAAAATTATAATTATACTTTTCTTCGAAACATAAAATAAGCGAAAAAAAAAACAAAAGTAATCAATTTTTTCCCCATTTTGCTGACTACAATCTTAATAATTTATAGTTTGCCACTTAAAATTCCAAATACTTCATAAACGTGAGTGAATAAGAAAAAAAAAAAAAAAAGGGCATCGACTTTTTTTTTTACTATTTGCCAAATGAACTTGATTTTGTGGACTGCTTTCAGAATTGGGGGTGAGACACCCCAAAGGCCCCCCCCATCACGGAACGGCCCTGATAGATATTATATATATATTCTGTTTTCTGCATGCAGTCTGTGCTACATACGCGGATTATCTACGATTCAGAACGGCAACCACTCGAAATTTCATTTTATAGATAATGTATTACATTGTTGCCAAAAAAAACAACGATTTTACAGTCGGGCTGTGTTTTTCATTATAGTTGACTATAAAACATGAAACAAACGATAGTTATTATAAGTAGATATGACATTTGCGTATCATGCAAATATTGATTTACTACATCTTTATTGCATTCTTTAATCGATATTGTATTGTAGATACATTTTTGTAAATAGTAAGTACCTACACGTGTCCTAGAATTATTGTTTCGGTATTCACAAAATAAAGATCAAAACTCAAAATGAACATTTCTCGACAGTTTATTTATTTCGAAAAACCCGTTTTAACAGTTTTGCGTAGACATGTTTTTTAAACAAATATCGTGATTAAACAATAATAAAAAGTGGTAAAACTACCATCTGACACGCGACCAATATTCAATTATTTTTATATGGTTCTTTATTGGAAATCATTAACATTTGTTCAACTTTGACGTTCACGAATCAGTCTAAAAACAGTAGAAAGATTTTTTTTAAATGTTTGTGAAAATATCCTGTTATGATGTGAATATTGTTTATATATAAAAAAAAAAAAAATTCCATCCAGATACAGTCGATTCTCCGATACGTGTAGCGTTATTATTTTAGATTTGAAAGCAATGCTAAATCATTGCACCATTGGAAAAAGAAGATTTTACGTGATGTATGTTTGATAAAGTATAACTATATTTAATATTCTTTTCTAATTTATAACGATTTTCCGTCATTTTCAGTAGCTTTCCTTTACGCTTCAGAGAACTATATATACCGGGAAAATGAAAAAATTACCTCGGTGTAATGTACCGACTGTCAGAAAATTCCGTGTAAACGCGAATTCCGAATATTGTTTCTCCACTCTTTGTAATTTATTAATTTTTATAAATCATTAAAATTTGGTCTAAAATTTTTGAAAATTCTAACACATCAATAACGAAAAAAAAAAAAAAAAAAAAAAGTTAGCAGATATTCATATTGATCCTGTACAGTTTCGGACGACGTCCCAATCCTAGTAGAATCCTGGACCGTGTCATAACTCACAGTTATATATATAGGTATGCGCTCATCCATCAGGATTGTTTTTCTCGTTTAATCGATATTTCGTCGTTCACAATGAATGGTATATACGTGTTTATATTTTTGTTTTTAAATTACGCGGTGAAAAGCGCGAGGCCGAGCACCTGTCGTCGTTGCCGCCGCCGCAGCAGCAGGTGTGACACGGTCCGGGGCGTACTTTTTTTTTTTTTTTGTCGGTCTACGACGACGACGGTGACCGCCACAGCCGCGGATTCTGGGCACGCGTCACTATCCGGTGAACCGCGTCCGGCGAAGGGGAAATAAACGACTTCGAACACGACACGTAAACAGTGTACGTACGCGCGCATAATATAATATTATATAAAATGATAACGTTATAAATATCTATATATATATATATATATATACCTATATATTATGTGGGGGGGGGGGAGAAACAACGAACCGCAACCGCGTTTGTGGTCCACCGCCGTCGACGCCGCCCGCCGGTGTCCCACCTGTCGGCAGATGGATATCTACAATTAGAGCCGAAGGTGTCTTTTGACGGCGGCGACGACATGTTTTATGTTTCTCTTCTCTGATATCATAACGATATTATGATATCGTCCGAATGTTTAGCGTCGACGGCGCTGAGATAAAATAGCCCAACACGGTTGTACGACGTGTATATGGTATTGCGGACGCGTAGGCGAATCGAGATTGCCCACGATATATGCCATCGAGACGGTCGCTTTTCCCGCCGACCGTGTGACCGAACCGCGTTATTTACGTTTCGTATAAACATATTACATTACGATATACGTACAGTCGAAACGGACTTTTTTTCATCTCCAGCCGGTGTGCGATCGCGCACATATTTTGTGATTTTCACAGATACAGAAGAAGAAGAAAAGAAAAACGTGACGGGTAACTTCACGTCCGCCCGCCGTTATAGAACACATGTTTTTTCATCGTTTTCCTAGAGGGGGCCGCCCCGTCTGAGGCGAACGTCGGCGAAGTCTTTCATTTTGTATTTTTGTTTTTCTGGTCACAGATTCGGTCGTTTTCCGAATCTGCACGCGTCACGTGCGGCGCAGCCATGCACGTTATACCTGACAGTGCGATGTGCACGACGATAGGTACATATAATAATGAAAATAATAATAATAATATATCATATTATGTTATAAAATATAGATGCGCGCGCGATTAAAACCCCCCCGAAAATTTAGCACTATAACGCCAGTGGCGATCGACGCCCCTTTAATGTCGCAACGAATTACTCGTTAACGAGTCGGATATATATTTTACATTGCGCTGCATATTCAAAATATTATTAGCCGACGTAAAAATCGTTTTCCGCTGTTAAGAACTTAAACACTGCTACGAGATTAAAAATATTTAAAAACTCGTGGTCAGAGCACGGGTACGTCGTAATAGTGCGGTTTATCGTCGGACATCGATCGAACATCGAGTGTCATCGAACAATAAGCGCCCGTCATAACTATATATTATGATCAAAACCCCAAAACATGGAAGGGACGACAATTCGGTAACAATACGTCTGCCGGAGCGGTACGAATAATTGCCCGACATCAAATACTTTAAAGTTTAAACTACTTTTAAAATATTTGCATGTGGACTGCTGAACAATGCGGAATAATAGTAACGTGTATTCACTGTGTGCTGTTTGTTGTCGCACATTTCTATATTTATTTAATTTATTATTTTATTATCCGTGTATATTATTATACTATTATATAGTAGATAAAAATTCTGTATCAAATTAACAAAAAATTTGAATAAAACCTCTCGGGAAACCGACCCGTTTAGGGAAATGAAAGATAGACGTTTTTAAACACTTTGAGTATAAAAAGTATAAATTTTATTATTTTGTAATTTTTTTTTTTTTTTTTTTGTAAAACGTATTTATATTTTTGTTTTTCTATTTGGTATTCATTTTGGTTTAATAAATACCTTTTAAATCGGTACATAATTATTATTGTATTCTATGCTTTTAAAAAACGAATAACTGCTTTGAATTGCCCTCCCATTTTCAAAGTCCACGAGTTGCTATATGCGAAAGATAAATGTACTTATGCATCATATAATATTATAAAACATGTACATGTATTATATAGAAATGATGCTGCATTTTGCGAGGCTCTACAATTTTGTATGAAGTGAAAGTATATCTATTTTGGAGGCATTTATGGTATCTAGAAGCGAATGGAAGAAGGGTTCGAATTTATATATATAAAAAAATAAGGATAGGTCTAGGTAATGCTTTATAATTTAAACGGAAATCATCGAAAATATCTACCAAAATATAGGAACACACGAAAATTACCGCCATAAAACGCGAAATATGATCAAAAATCATAAAACGGGCAATTTTAAACGTCAAAATACACAAAATATTTTAATCTTTTTATCTCTAACAAGATGCAAAATATTTTAATTCTAAATTATAGTACTTATATTATGCACCTATTAAGTTAATAAATGGACAATTCATATTATTATAAATAGACGTATTGATAGTATGAATTCCTAAATCCATTTGTTTTGGCATGTCGATTGGGGAATACATTTATTATGAATGTGTAGTTCAGTCACACTACCGAGACTATTCGGTATTATAGCTCGTTTATTTTAAATATAGGTACATACTCGTACGCGTCATTATCTGCAGCTTGGACTTAGGAGATAACGCATAATACCCGAGGATTTTTCTGAATTTGAGCCTTCCCCGCGAACCCTTACGCGCGTTCTTTCCTGCATTTATATACGAGCATATAGTGTAGGTACCTATTATATAAGTACGTCGCTGAGCGATTTTACCCGTCAAACTTTAACGGTTTGCATTCAAATATTTTGGTGTTTTTTTTTTTTTTTTTGTTCCCCCCTCGTTTCTCGAGATTATTTTCCAAAGTGAACACGATGAACAAAAAAGACATGATCGCCGTATTCCACGAGAAACTCGAATATCATTATACTGGCCTTGAACAGTTTTAAAGTTTTACCGCCAAAGTTATATATGTGTATGACTGGTCACCACTATAATATTGAAGCCAGGCGGTGCGCCGAACTCGTAGAAATCTATATAGAGGTATCTATTTATTGTTTCGCAGAGCGAAAAGCGCAAAGTTTCGTGTGTGGCGGACCGCAGAGAAATTTATTATTATAATGATATTCTCGGGGCTCTTCCGTCGCGGTTTTTACTTTTAAATTTTCGCAATTTCTCGCTGTGATGACTGCATAGACGTGTCCAGACCTCAATGGCTGGGGAGGCCAGTTATAAAATTTTAATTTTTTACTTACTACATCGATTTACATAAATATGTAAATTTGTATGACAACTGATAATAATCACAGTTAACAAGAAATGCTTTTATTTACAAAAAAAAAAAAAAACTATTTAAAATCAATACATAATGCCTTAACTGTTTACACATAACTTAAAAATCATAAATATAGTGCTTAATTAATTGATTAAAATCAGGTAGATCCTATTCGATAAACATGATAAAAAATACAGTTATTTATGAGTTTGGTAAACAAATAATTTATTAAAACACTACAAATAATAAATTCCAATCAATTAAAATTTTCAATTTAAAATTTCATTCGTCTATTAACTGGTTTTAGTATTTTAAAAGTTTCAATGACATCATCACTGTTATCAATAATTTGGCACATGCTGCTGCAGCTTATTAACAAAATAAACCGGCATTCTTCACAAAAACACCGGTCCATGGTTGTAAATGTTATCTACGAGTTACAATCGTGGTCATGACGAAAACATTATACTCAGTGACATTGATAAAATTTCTTATCAATCGCCTACCGTTATTAACCATAGTATGTTGAAAGCCAATCAGAAAATACAATCACAGATTTTATGTTATAATAATATATTGATAATGAATATTTTGAAACTAGTTATCACGATTATATCTAATTAATCGTGAATAAAATATTAGACAAATTGAGAGCTGTTTAAAATTTATAGTTTCAACCATGGTAGATTATAAGCCAAGAGGCCAAGAATTAAGTGACTGGGGAGGCCGGTGCCCACCCTGCCGCCAACGTAGACACGCCTATGGTAGAAACGTCATAATGTGTGTAGGTAGTAGGTACCTAAACAATTTCACAACGAATAATAGATCTTTAATTATTATGTTATTTATATATTACATTTCATCTTATTTTATATTTTTTATTTAACTCGATTATACACACTCTATATACACTAAAAATGACTAAGTACATATATTCAGATCTCTCAAGTATAAGTACCTAATAGGTAGTATATACGTTCGTAATGACTTTTCGGATAGTTGCTCATAAAAGTGTCCATACAAACACAGACACCAACTTAACATTTGAATAAATTTTCAAATAATTCGATATAATCCTTCGTTTATATATGGAATCGTCTCGATGTCTCCGCAACTACCACGATAACCACACGGAACAGAGTTGAGTAGAGTTCGACTTGTGGTATCCGAGTGTAAAATATCGGTAGACACGGTTAACCATAATGGCAGGTATGTTACCGGCTGGTTCAATCAATCGTGGCACTATTTTCTATGGACGGTATTACACGGTGAGCGTGTTTAATACCGCCAGATTTCGTAATCCCATTATCGTTTATCTGTAGGCGCAGACAGTTATGACGGATGGATATCATTTGAAAATTATGGGATCTCGTGTTCATAGTATTACGAAATGCTTTAAACGTTACTAAGGGTCACTGTGGCCCAATACCGGTGAACGGCTGTTATCGATTTTCTCCCGAGATTGTATTGGCGGTTGCCTATACTTGACCACCAGGCGCTTCGTTCTAAACAGCATTATTTAACATTTGTTTCCCACGTGGCGCATTGAATATTTTCAATTTTCAGTCGCAGTAAGATTTATTTAGTATTTGAAAATATTTAGTTCAACTACACCTGGCTAATTTATTAATCACGGCCCTACCTATAATTTCTTAATAGTATATAAACAATATGCACATAACAAGTAGGTATCTACCCAGAATAGTAATGTTCTGTGGACTGTGGTAGGTATACCTATCAAGTCTCTATAGTCTAAGTAATATGAATTAATAATAATATACAGTTATTATATATTATCAAATATTTCAAACAATTTAACGTTTAAAGTATTTGATATTATTATGAATGTAAAATCGTTCCTATAAATATAGGCAACCAACAATACAATCATGGGGAGCATGAAACACTGCAAAACAGCAGTTCACCACATTATTTGCACATAAACGTTTAAAGTATTCGGTATTACAATATATATATATATATATATATAACATAAGTATATTAAGATGTACCTATAACTCAGTACCAGACTTGGGAACTTCCGAATACAGTATTCGGTAGTATAATTTTGATATTGGTTTTCCGAATACTTTTTAAAAGTATTTTATTTTTTGAAAAAATATCTCTTTTATGACTCTAAAAATATATTTAAAACAATTATTTTTATCAGGTTTCCGTCAGACCTCAATGTAAATAGTTCTCTTAGAATCTAGAATAATTTGAATCCGTCAAAAACCCATTATTTATTATTTAAGTTCAATTAAATAATAATATACTTAATTACTAGGTACTTGATATTTTCATTTTGAAATTTAGTAGATATACATATAGACGAGAAAAAGTATTCTAAAAATATGCCACGGTAGGCATTATGCTGTGAATTATGGGATCACAACACAAGACAATTTATAGATATAAGTATAATATCTGTAATAATAATATTTAATAATAATAATAATAATAATAACACACAATTGACATATAAGAAAATAATTATTTATTGATATTATATATATTTTATATGGGTAAGTATAGTTTAACATCAAACAATTTATTTGTAGGCCACAAACCTGTCTGGAATTTTCAATACGGCAAAAATAAAATAACTCGCATATTTTCCAATATAATAGTAAACAGTGACGCAGCCATGACTTATCGTGTTTTATAAATGGTAAAAAATTCATGATTTTTGGAATTTTCAAGTAGACCATTGAAGACTGCTATATTTTACACGGGCCAATCAAATTTAAAAAGCGGGTCAAATAAAATTACTATAATATTTAGTTTGTTTTAAATGTATAGGTACCTTGCGTAGTCCAAAATGACGCCACTGTTATGAGTATGATTATTATTTTAAACACGTTTACAGATATTTAAGATTCTAAGCGGTGCGAGGAGGTAGGTGGATTTACAATGATGTTTATTTAACTGGTATTTATTTGCCATTTTCTGTAAACAACAATACCACTAGAAGATTTTGAAGGTCGATGGCAAATGTGATCACTAATAAGTATGAAAAGTACTTTAGGGAGGTAATTTTTATATTAGATTAATTTATACATTTTTATCGCGCGGAAACCGTTCAACAAAACATAATAATATTAAATTTTTCTCTTCTTTTTTCAACGAATAGTTTGTGCCTCCCTAATTTGGTTTACAAATTACAATATTGGTCTATGAAATATATACGCCTCTAGTAAAATTATTCATTTACAGCTGCCCTAAATAATTTAACTTTTAGATTGTGAGAGTAGCTCGTCGTTTTACGATGAAGTTTATTTATTTTTTTGTGAACAACATTTTAAACTAAGACCTGATCCAATCGTTACATGTGAAGGTACTAATTTTTCGGCTACATCATATACTTAATATTAATATAATATATTATATACTATACATGTATATAAAATATGAAAAATATGGATCGATTCCCCGAGTAAATGATGAAGAATCTATATATTATGTTTTACAAAATCATAGAGTATTAGCTATATAATTTAGATAATTATTTGAATATCTATTTGAGTATTTTGTAATTGAAAGTTTATTACACGGCACATTTAGTGCTTACTTAAGACGCAAATAACTGTAAACGTTATAATTTGAAAGCGTGTAGCAACACCATAAACACCATAAAGAGAAAATGAAAACAAAACAGTAAATATAATTATTATAAATGGATAAAACGCTTTTTAAATAATTAAAATAATGTTCATTTGAATAAGGATAATATTATATTTAACAGATAGGTACCGGTATTATAGTCATTAATAGACATTTAAACATTTAATTGCTGGCAGATAAAACCGAGAAGGAGGATTTTCAAAATATATTAAAAGGATCGAATTGAATACTTTCAAATGTTTTAGGAAATCATTTTTAAAGGTCTGCAATATTTTGTAGGTGTTGATTTAGACACGTTTGATTATTTATGTACCTAATTAATTTAATAACGATGCGATTCAGTTCAATTCAATTTCAAAATATAGGACATAAAAAATTTAATAGGTAATATAAAAAGTACCAATGGTTGTATAAAATTTGTGATTTATAACCTCTCTATTTTGAGTATTAAAATGTTAAGTTATTCGCCGATATGTTAATTTTACACATAAAAATCCTCTTGAGAATTTTTCATATTTTTATCATTCATATTCACATATTTATTATACCTATGATTTTTTTTTATATACAATTTTACTTTTATATTACAACATTTTAATAAGTACCTATCTAATTATAAGATACCAGATATGTTTTTCTTTTACATATATACGATACTTTCAAATTTGTTATATAAATAATGGTTTTTATCTCTAGATACAAGAATACTAGATATCAAAAATGGGCAATAACTAACGTACGTGAATCTCATTTTTTCGCAATAATATCTTGGGATGCTTACATAGCGTAACTGTGTAATACTCAAACTTTGTTCTATATAGATCTAAAATCGGTGCCATAATTTTGCTACTGAATTGTTACAATTTCAACACCATTTTAAAAATAGTTAACTCATTATTTTTATTGCAATTTGTGTTTTACGTATTAGGTGCTATCTTCAGTAGTTCCCCAACTTTGTCCGATCGATTTTAGACATATTTCATTTTATGCAGAATTTTTTTGCAATAATTCGTACCGTTTAAAAAAAAATTTGCAACAAAATATACGAACTACTAGAACCTCAACTTGAACAACTATGAACAAAAGACCATTCTTATAGCGTGTTAAATTTCCGGTTTCCAAACGTATTTTATCAGTTTTCATTAAATCTAAAAACATTAAAAAACAAATTGAATAATATCTACCCTAGTAACCAAATCAATAATATTCCTCGTAACTATGTAATGATCTATCTAATATTCTAATCATATCTATTTTTTTGGTAACCAAATCAAAAATCTGTGAAACTGAGAAGGGGCAGACAGACGGACAGATGGACAGATACAACGAGGATATACGATATTTTAAAATGTAGTTTATAAAATTGTCATTTATCGTTTACAATTACTCATTTTGATCTAAAATAATGCAATATACGTATATACTCGTATAGATATATACAATTAAGAAGGCGTGAAAAAGAGCTGCCCTTTCCGCTAAAAATAAACTGGTTATATTTAGAAAATTTTTTATACATTTTTACTTATTTTTATAACGAATATAAGTTAAATATTTTTATTGAGAACCCCTCCCTTCAAAGCCCCTTAATTATATACTTTATTGATAGATACCACCAAAACCATTTTTGTATGACCTATACACCTTTTTAATGTAATCTAGCCATATTAAAAAGTTTAATCATCTGAAAATTTGTATGGAACAACTCCTCAATTTTCTTTACATTTATTTTAATTAATAAATTAACAAATATATAATAGTTAGATCAAAATCACATTATAGAATTTTCGACATTTAAACAAATTTTCAGATAGTTTTCAATAAATCAAAATCTTAATGATTTTCTGATTGACATATGGACATTTTCAGAAAATTTGACTCTTTACTTAAAGATTTTGCTACTGCATAATTTTTTATTAGGTAATATTTTATAATATAACTAATGAAGTTCATAGCCCATTGAAAATTAAAAAATTTAAATAAAAAACAGTATTTATTAATTTTTATTTATAATGAAAAACTTATACTATTTCATGTATATATTAATACCTAGGTATGTTATATATTAAAATCATACTTAAATCCAGATTCACATTTAAGATATCTTGACATAAATAACTCCAATAGGAATATAAAGTCGTCGTCAATTTTAAAAAATGGATCTCGGTTTAAAGAACTGAAAATTTGTACAAGGAGAGGCATTAAGGGAAAGGTGATTCTTTGGTAATTTAAGGCCTTTGATACTTCAATATTACCAATTTTAACATGAGGTGGGGAGGGGGCTAGGGACATGCGCGAATTCGATAAACGACTGTTGGGCGGAAAATAATGATAAGTGAATTTTAGTGATTGTCGTGCAAATACATGATAATTATATGCTAATTTTTGGCATAAAGAAAATAGTGAAAAAATGTTTTCTTCCTATGGAGAGGGGCTGTAGACATATGTCTCCCAACCCCCCCCCCCCATTAAAAATTTATTATAACTCCTAAACTAAATTCATGCAAATTGTGAAAATGATCATGCAAATATATACTAATTACATGCTAAATATTTGAGTATAAAAAATATGACATTTATAATGTGGGAGGGCATGTACGTTTAAAGTATTGCTTCTAAACATTTGGAAATTTCACAAAGTATGTACCTATTTAACTCAACCTTAAAAAAAAAATAAAAATAGGATTTTAATAATAATTCATACATATATATATATATATATTTATATTGTATTAAAAATGTTTTAAAATTTGATTTGAGTTGATTGAGAATTAATTTGAGTTTTCTATTAATGTATTTACCATTTTAATGATTTTACAAATGTGGATGGACTTTTTAGTAATCAAAATTAAATTAACTATAATATTTTTAATAGGACGTGTCACTTGGTTCATAGATACGTTTATCATTTATTTCTAAACTATAAAATTTATCAATTCGAATTTAAAAGTATACCAAATTAATTTTCAATATTATATTTTACAACTCATATGACCTATCCTGTGATCTGTACATTTATGTAGTATTTTTGTCAAAAACTGTTAATTTTTTCACCTGGTATACTTACGCCTAAATATTAAATATAGAAATATTTTTAGTTTTCAAATAAATATCTTAAAATTATAAAAAATAGTACCACCATTTACCTACAGTACCTACCTATAGTATTTTTTTTTATATATTACTGTTAGAAATTTAGGAAAAATGTATGAATAGAAAATATATAATGTTAAAAATTTTTTTTGTCACTCTATTTTATTCATGATTACATATTTTCTATCCGATGCAAAATATTTTACAAAAATATTCTAAAAATATTAAAATTAAGTATATTTAAGGCTAAAAATTAAAAAATTTAAAATTTAAATAAAATATTTCGAATAGAGATTATTTACATA
Source organism: Pemphigus obesinymphae (assembly GCA_025469235.1). Classification (NCBI taxonomy): domain Eukaryota; kingdom Metazoa; phylum Arthropoda; class Insecta; order Hemiptera; family Aphididae; genus Pemphigus; species Pemphigus obesinymphae. The sequence continues at coordinate 24,871 of JAIPRL010000669.1, forward strand.
ATTAGTGTGTCTCTCCCCGATTGATCAACAGTCTTTTGTATGTCGACTAAGTGATTTTGACACTAAAGATAGTAAAATATAATATAAAGGTTATATAAATTATTGGTTTTCAATATTTTTGGATCCCTCCCCACAGAAAAAAGTTGAAAAAATAATAATATGACTATCACTTAAAACATAAATTTTGATAGGCGTTGTTGAATATACAAACGTTAAAAAACCCGTATTTTATTAAACTGTGGTAAATTAATATGGGTGTGGGTCATTCAACCGATACACTAAATACCAACAACATGGACAATCGACCGATATTCAATATACCCAATAATCAATATACAATATACACTGAAATGAAAAAAATACGTGGGTATTTCCCTTAATATATTATATTATAGTAATTCATAGGAGGTTTTTTTTTTCAAAAAAATTCATAATTTTATGATTATACTTTATACATTTTAAATTTATTGTAATTAGATAATGTGTCCAACAATAGTGCGGGTTACTCATCTTTTCGAATATTTTCGAGGTATTGGTCTAGAAGTGGCTTTTAGGGGGATGACATGGTGATCAACCACTCTTTGGAGTTTTTTTCATCATTATCTGAGGAGTATAAAAATCGATTTTTAATTGGGATAAAATTAGCATTTTATTTCTCAATTATCCCTATTCACCCCTCCCCCCCCTTAATTGAGCTTTAGATTGGATCTGTATTGGTCACGATCTTGCAATTTAAATTAAAATTAAAATTATTTTTTATAATTTTTATAACTTTTATCATCATTATTATGATAATTTTATAATTTCCAAATTTAATTGTCGCATTTAAACGCCGGTCGATTTTCTCTGTCGGTATATTGGATGTCGGTCGATTGTCCTTGTCATTGTTGATCGATTGTCCATACTCTATATCCCAATTAATATATATTTGACTGATTTATAGATGCAATTTTCTTTTTATCAGATTTATAAGTCATATTTTGCAAAACATCTCATAACTAGATTTCACAGTAGGTCTTATACTATCATTTATACTAAATTATAATATCAAAATTTCTTTAAAGTTACTAGGTATAGAGCATGCATAATATTACAGTTTTTACCAAATAATATACGCAAAAAAAAAAAAAGACTATAATTCATTTGTAACAATTATTATACTTCTTTATTCTCTTTCGCCTTCTCTTCCAACTATTTTGGTATCGGAAGACTAGGTTAACCGATCCCAAAATATTCCACTTAATTTAATCTCCTGCATCCTCTTCCCATACAGCCGCCCATCTTATATCTGCACTCTCTATTATACACACTCCATATTAATTTTTTGGTCTTCTTCTTTCTCCTCTTTCCTTCGACATACATTCCCTGCACTTATGTTACTTCATCTGTCTATTTCGTTTATAAAACATACACAAGCCATTTTGATCTATATTTTCTCTCATTTTGTCTAATATTGAAGCCACTCTTAATTTAAATATTTATAATAAACGTTGTTTTAAATAATATAATTTTGCATATTTATGTACGATCTAATAGCTATATTAATATTATTAAATTTTTTATTGTTACTATTGATTGGAAATAATTATTTAATTATGTATCTATTGTAGTGAGTAATATTATGTTTTTGTAATTATAATGCCGATTTACCAAAAAATTGTGGATATACCTGCACTTTTTTATGAAGTTTTAGTTTGTTGTATCTTCTGCCGATTCTGTCTTCTATTGTCAATCTGAAAGTACAGAATTATTTATATTATTATAAACTACTATAGGTACCTAGTTAAAGTATATTCATCAATATATGTAGGTATAACTTTGGAAGATGAGAATTTATAATATTCAATTATAAGAACATTATATAGATAAGTACAGCATTTATTGGCCTCTAATAAGTTCTTTTGGAGCATACGCATAATCAATACTGTAAGTAATATTATTGTTTAAATTGTATATATTTTTATATTATCTACAAATAATATAAGGAAGTAAAAGTTATCTAGCATTGTATAGATAAATCATTTTCATACAGTGGCGTTCTCTAGATTTTTCGATGGAGGGGATATAAAAAAATTAATTGCGAAATTGGCCGTTGGGTCACACTCTCCCTTCATTTCAATAGAATATACATCGAATCATAACATATTTAAATAATTTTTTATACTATTAATAAATCTACAAAACTATATCAAATTTTCTTGACTTTTGAACCGAGACATCAAGACATCAATATTGGGTTCAATATGTATTTCTCTATGGATGCCAAACGTTATTAACGGTCCTTAAAAATTACGTTAAATTAGGAGAAAAAATAAATCATTTAGAGTCATTATTACAATTTCCGGCTAAATTGAATTTAATTGTTAGAAAACTACCTTGTGTAATAGAAATATTTTACAATTGTAAAGGAAATAACAAAATAACAAATAAAATCGTCATGGTTACCCACATATATGTAATATATACCTATAAATATTTTTAAATTATATTATTATACGGAATGTCACTCATAATCGTTTGTTGAATGCAATGATTTATCTTTTCTTTCCATTTTAAAATAATAATGTTACGCCATCTGCATCTGGACGACTTTTTTAAATTTAATATTTCTAAACATCAACAAATAATAAATTATATTGTAACTATATTTAATAAATTTTCGGGTACAAATAAAAAAAAAAATTAAAATAAAAACGTTTAAAAAAAATGTCTGAATTAGTATACATTTAACATAGTCTATACCCTATTGACATAATATATGTAGTAATATAACTTAATAACATACATCATATTATATTATTCACTTCAAAACATAAAATAAAAAGGTAATCAACTTTTTCCCATTTTACCAACTAAAATCCTAATAATTTATAGTTTGCCGGCTTAAAATTCCGAAAAATACTTCATTTCTGCACGATTTCCCGACAAAATTCCAAAATACTTCATTCAAAACGTGAATAAACAAAAAAAAAAAAAAACACCTTCGAATATTTCTACTATTTGCCAACTGCTTTCCGAAGTTTTTTTTTTGGGGGGGGGAGATGGTTAGTTAAGGTAACCCCCCCCACTGTTAAAATATGTATTAACTATAATAACTACATACCTATGTATTATGCATAATAATAAAAGATAGGTACATGTAGTATTTGATTATAATTTACTGTCGGTCTAATATTAGTGGTGGACTTTTACCCGTTGCCGAAATCGGCCACCGACCCCACCGGTGTCAGACACCACCAAACCAGTCCTCTATCACCTGTTTTTTTCAGCGGCGAATGTGCTTATACCACCGGTAACTTTCACTTTTACACCCTAAATTTACACCTTCCCGAAGTCTTCCAGAAATTTAATGTCAAGCAGGAGTGACAAGCTGTCCAGCGGAAAAGTGTTTAAACCCTTTGTTTTTAAACAGATTCATTGATATCACTCCAGGTGCCCGACGGCCACGTGAGTCACGTCAAATATAATTATAAGTGTTTTATTTTTTAGTCAATAAGATTACTAACATTATTTTCAAGTTACATATGTATATATGTAATTTTATTGTCCATCAATAATAATCATTCTTACCACAAACGTTTATTGTTGTATTATTTGGTTCCATTCTTCCCTAATCCTTAATTATCTCGTGGCCTAATTCCGAAGTAAAGGATTGGTATGGAACAATATGTATTTTATAATAATTATAAATTATTTATATTACTTTTATCTACTTACGCAGTTTCCACGAAAAAGTTCAAAGTTTCACAAAATCACAATAAAAAACAATATTATATTTTGTATAAAATCATAGAAACTAGCTCCTCTGTCGCGTAGGCTGCGTCCCCAGCGGAATTTTCAACTAGTGTAACCGTAATAATCATAATAATATCTTAGGCCGGCGGGAGAAACTTCTTATCAATGCACCTTGTTTTTGACAACAAAAAATTGAAACTATTACCGGAAAATGTTATTGTGTAACGACCACGGTTATTGATCATATTTTATTTCTACTACCAAAGACCTTGAAAATATTAGGTCTATCAAATAATGTCGGATGTGTGTGCCATTAATGAAAATCGAAACAGGCGCTGTGCTGCGTAGGTACCAATTAATAGTACGTAATCAATTCATAATTTTATTAAAAAAATAATGTTCTCTGATAAATAGACGTTTATATTATTTCTCTGATGTTATCAAATCAAATGAAAATATTTACCAAGCGACTTATATCCACTAAAGCGCAGCATTGCACCTGATCTGAATTATTGCATCATTTTTGCAGAAATATGGACACGGGAATGTGCATTGATATTTGCAATTATATAGAGTTGCACTATCCTGCTAGGTAGGTACTACCTAGCTATCAGCTGTGTTTTTATATTACAATATATACGAAGGTACTATCATTATTTAAGACATGAAGACTAGAGATCGAATGTGTATTGCAATAAGGTTGTACTGAATCAAGAAAAAAGTCATAGGAGGGGATCCATCCACCATTTCCTCCCTTTGAAAACGCCCACGTTTTCATATACGATATACTCGTATATATTTTATGAGATATAAGTATGCATGACAAACTAAACTTAAATTAAATTTACATGTTAACTAGTTTATATAAATTTTTGCTATAGCCTATAACAGCAGTTCCCAAACTGTGTGGCGTGCCTCCCTTGGGAGCCGCGAACACTTAACAGGGGAGGCGTGAAGTTCTTTTTTTTCACAATTACATACCGAAGAAAAAAATTTAATCGATATTTCCATCTATTGATAATCAATCCAGAAAATTTCAATTTATAGAATATATATATATAATATAATATATATATACTATACTTACTCCTATATTATTGTGATGAAGATTTAAAAACATTTTGACCGCTTTTCAAAAATGTGTAAATAAAATTTATTTGATATTTTTATATAGGTATGTAATTATTTTTTGGGGGTAGAAGGGAGTTGAGTAAAAATTTTTGAGCAAATTTATTTTTGATAGGAAATATAATCGAATTGGTTATTGGTACTTAAATGAAATAATTTTTATTACCAGTAATTTTCTGAAAACTTAGAGGAAAAATACTGAAATTAAACTAAAAATTTTTATTAACCTGCCGAATATAAAATTATACCAAATTCGCTTATACATTTTTTTTCTACTGCAATGGTTTATCTTCTTTTTCAAATCTAAAATAATAATAAAAAACTTTTCTGTCTTCTAAGACCTTCTAAAGATATTCTAAGGTCTTCTAAAACCGTGATCCGGACTAAATCACGATAACTTTTATTTAATATTTATTATTATTATTATTATTATTATTATTTTCGTTCGTTTAAATTACATATTGTACTCCGAGTCCTTATCATAGATTCGACTATTTTATTAATTATTATAAATTATTTTAAACAAATACAAATAAACAAATAAAAAACCGCTTTGGAGTATTTCGATCTTCCAACATTTCTAACTAGACCCCAAAGCCATGGAGCGAGGTAAAAAAGCGTTGAAAAATTTAAAATTTAAAATTATTTTTATTAAAAGTATTAAGTTGTATAGATATTTCATTTTTTGTATTGGTATTACAATGATGTGATTTTTAATGCCTACGAAATTGATTTATTCGCCTACGACAAACAAAAATATAAATAAATAATTTACTAAAATTATATTTTTCAAACAAAAAGTGAACAATTTATTTTTATTTACAGCCGTCTTACACTTTAGTCTAAACTTAAAACCTTTACTTTTTGAGTAGAACGTTTTGGTCTCTCGAACGACTTAGACAATTAATGCTATGTCATAACATTTTATAGAAAACATCCTCTTATCTCCCATTCTCCCACTCATATTCTCTCTCAATGGCATTCTTCTTCAGTGAATTTTATTTTATAAGGTTCTGGGAATTAATCGTACTTCTTCTTTGAACTTTGACCATCACATTTTTGCTACCGTTAATCAATCTCAAAATGTTGGGCCTAACTTTGTTGACATTGATTACAATCAAAATGCTGAAGAAAATGTGATCTGTAAAACACCAAAAATAATACTTTCGCAAACTGAAAGAATTAAAAAGAATGTTCAAAGTATTGGAATTGACCAAGTCAATGATTTATTATCTAAAAGTATGTAATTATGATTAATGTAAATATGAAATAATGACTATAAAATATTACCATTAAGTAAAAATTACAATTTACAATAATTATATCCAAATGAGTATTGTGGTATATTACCCCACATATGTGTATATATTCTTATAAATTATAGTTATTTTAAATTTAAGTACTTTTTATTAAATTAATAACATTAATAAATTTTCATTCTCAATATTATACTTTTAGTTTAAAAAATAATTATATACCTACTTTTAGATACATAAAAATATAGCCATTACGTATAAAAATATAGCTGTATTTTCAATTAATCATTTGAGTTACTAATCATCTGTTATGCTCAAATTATAATTGCTAACTCAATTTTTTTTTTTTGTTTATAGTGTATAAACAATTTATAACACTAAAAAAAAAAATAGAATCTTGTCGGAAGTCATTCAAGGTAATCATTATATTTTTCTACTTTATTTTAGTTTTATTTCAATTTCTTTTTTTCAGATGTGTACATTCTTCAAGTATTAACGGTAACAAAATAATTGGAAGGGTGGATTTGTGGCTTCGCCAAACAAATAATAGAAAATAATAGTTATATTGTAAAAAATATTTTTTTAATTTTTATATTATATCCTAGGCATATATTAAGTTCATATAATAATAAAATATTACTTTTGGTTTTATTTGGTAGATAATACTTTTAGAGTGCAATATTTAAGGCTGAAATTTTTTATTAAAAGGACGCCGTTTTTCCACACGAGAAAAATGTTTCCGGAGATGTACGTTTCTAGGAAACTGAATGGTTTTAGTGCACTTATAACAAACTTTATGTAAAATAAAAGACCTAAAGGTAAAGTATATAGTTATTGGCACCTAAAGAAAGATTTTAAATGTAATACAGTTTATTCTGTATCTAATCAATGTTGATAGTTTTAAAACTACTTTTACTGAATGTTGTTATATTTTTAAATTTTAAATTAGATTTGATATTCATTTTATACTTTTTTTTATATAAATAGTTTTCTAAAAAATTATCAAAAAATACAGTTATTTACACCCTTAAAAATGTTATTGACACCCTTTAATTACTTTAATTGGCGAATGACCTGAGTCTATTAAATGTTTTTTTTTTTTTTTTAATTAAGCTTTTCACAATGTTTCATTGCATACACATCAAATAAAATATATTACCGGTGTATATATTTTGAGAAATTATAAACAGTCATATAAAATGTAACTACAAAATAAATTGATAAACAGAGTGTTTCCTTTTTATTTCTTTTGTAGTTTTAAAAATACTGAATATAGATAACACCAAATTAAATTATAATTTATAAATATTGGATGAATACAATATATTAAATTATTTCTATAAAATTTGTGTACTTATTATTATTAATATTGACAACAAAAAAATTAATTAAATTAGTGTTTTACCACATTTTAAATAAAACAAATAGGTACCTAAAACGTATTAAACAAAACAATTAATAGCTGAAGCTAAATTATCTTCAATAAAAGTATCGCGTTTTCCAGACATTTTTTCTAAAAATTAATTTTGTATGAGTTTATGAAAATATAAAGATGATTTGGCTGAAGTCATTAAATTCAAACAATTTTAACTAAAAATGAACACATATTAAATATGCCAATAATATAAATTTTGATATTTTCGTAATGATCAATTATTAGCACCAATAACTGAAAACAAGCAAATTATTACAACTTATTGTTAGCATAGTAATTCTAACAGTTACCGAAAAAAAAATCTAAATTTTTTATTTTATTTTTTTCAGTACAAATGTTGTCAAAAATCGTATAATATAGGTACCTATAAATTATTTAATTGGTTTAATTAATAAATTACCTGCAGTCTATTTAGTGTATACGAGAATGTTAATAAAAATTTTAAAACCTTACGTTTTTTGTGGCTCACCATGTAATATTTACAACTATTGACATGCATTTTACTATTAAGAAATAAATATAATCAAAAATAAACAGTTAATACTATTTCATTATCAGTATAACCATATAAGAAAAACTAATAAATTAATAAATATTAAAATGAATAAGTACAATTTAAATCAAAAACAAAGGTACCTAATTTATCGATAACTATAGCAATGCCAACTTCGATTCATTTGCCGATCTACATGTTACCCACGTATCCTATTTAAGTTATTTTAGATTTTGAGAACGGAATAACGAAGCTACTGATTTTACAATGATGTTTATTTTATTTTAATTTTTTATTTCTCTGTGAACAACTTTTCGATCAGAAAGAGTCAAGTAGAATTTTTGGGGTGTACCTACCTATAAACTAACGATTGAAAATTGGTTCTATATGGTACTTTTATAGCACCTCCGTTTTACATGACGTTTTTCGATTTTTCTACAAATTTCTAGGAATTTATTTTATAAACTAAATATAATAGAAGTAATGTAAAAGTAATGAAAACTAAATGGAAGGAGGAAGTGGGTTTCGATTTTTATTCAATGCCAAAAATAATAATAATAATAAAATATACAAATACAAATGCTCGTATAATATTAATACAATTTGTCATAATGTAGGTATTTAAGGATATTAAGGTATTTAAGTCCCTAGTATGACAGCTAATAAATAGGTACTAAATTTAAAATATTCCAAAAAGAGCTTTATTGATGGAAAATTAATTCTATAGTTGATACTCGAGAGAAATTTATTTATAATTTCCTTCCCCCCCCCTCAAAAAAAAAAATAAATAAACCGCTTCTTATTTATCAAATCTTTGCTTTCTGCAAATCTAAAATAATAATGAGATATTACCGTGTCGAGGGTCGAAGAAACGATGGACCAACATTATCCAATTCACCTATATTCTACCTGATATATACGAAGTGCTTCCCCGGGGTTCGTGTTCGACTATAAATTTCATAATTCTGTTCGACACCTAAATTTTGGGTTTGAGCCTTCTCTAAGCCGTACCTTTCTTAAATTAGAATATAAATTTATACATTCATATCTTTTTTTTAATCAGTCTTTTACATATATAAAAAAATGAAAAAAAAAACCATGATTTGTTTAATCATACCTATAACGATAATGTTATAGTCAGTTCTAAGTGGGAAGGAAAATATCATTGATTAAAACATTAATACTAACCGGACACGATTTGTGTAGTAAAAAAAGGCATGGGATAATGGGATACAGCTCGTTAATAGTTAACTATGATGTATAGATACGTCATGTTAAATTGCTGTTATTATCTATGGACTAGCTGGTAGGCAATTGTGAGTAATTCAAAAAAAAAAAAAAATTGTGACGCCGAAGATCTAAAAGATAAAACGACTTTTTGCTATTTTTTTTACTTTTATTAGTGTTATTGAATTAACAATATCTAATATAAACAGATTATTAAATATAATAATATATTTTTTGAATTCAATAATATTATTTGCTGGTTGAGAGTTTAACAAAATACAATTCATGCTGCTAGTAATTGTCATTATTGCCCGTATTTTAATAATATATATTTTAATTCAATCCGCAGATTTTTTTTATATTACCTAATTTTCTTTCGGTGATAGTTGGTTGAGTTTGTTATTTATATTAAACTTTTTAATGGTTTATCAAACTATTCGGTAGTATGATTAGTATAGTTCGTATCAAACAAATCGATAGTTGGCCAAACTGTTTGATAGTAGATAGTTATCATGAACTATCGAATAGTCCATTTGAATAGTTTTACATGGCGGAATGGTGGTTTGTTGATAATAATTATTGAAAAATTTGATGAAAATTATACCTGCTATTATACTATCGAGTAGTTTGATATTCCAATAGTTATAACGAATATTTATTTAATTATAAAATATTTTAATTACATTAATGGATATAATTTATTAGGTAATATTTTTTATTACACCTTGCGAATGTTTCGTGAATACCATATCACCATCTTATCAGTTGATCCGTTATGCTAGGTACTAACTGTGTAAACTCAAGTTAACACTTTTAGAGTCACGAAGCTATTAAACGGTATAATGAAAATGTATGTTAATTTACAATATAGGAACCTACCAAAAATGTATTTCGAATATCTACAGTGACAAACAGTGCGTGACATTGGATAATCCCAGGATTATTTTTACTATAATGTTATTTTTAATATTCAACTACCACTACATTAAAATTCCAAAATACCGTAATTACGCATTCTTTTGGGTTTTTTTCCAAATTTTTTTTGGATAAAGAATAGTCGACATTCCTCGACACGTTTTCTGTAATATATATACCTACAATATAGAGTGTCCATTCAATTTATGAAAAATACTACCTATTCATCATTGAAAACCATGAGTTTTTTGTTTTCATTTTATTTTAGTGAAGTATTATGAACTGTATCTTTTGAAGTTAAAATCGATTATCTTTAATTCATCCATTGTTTTTGTTATGGAATATAAGCTAGAAAAACTGGTTTGCATAAAGTTTTGTGCTGAATTTGGAAAATCAGCGACCCAAACTTTGAAAATGATCAAAAAAATATTTGAAACAATATGAGCCGATATTTTCCGTTTAGTAGTCGAATACTAATATTTACAAAAATACAAGTAAGTAATATAGTACCTATTCCAAATAGGTACCTATTATTTTAAAATATTTTTTATGTATATAAAATGAGCACAAATAGAACCACGCTTTTCGAGAAATTTTGACATTTTTAGTGGCTCAGTTAAGATTTATCAAGTTTTATGTGTACTTAAGGTGATATTAATGACTGAGAAAAAAATTATTTGGTGTTTTTGAGAGTTATTTTAAAATTGCACTTTTCACCTTCCCACATTTTATATAGGTACCTATGTATTATTTTCATACGTGAGATAATTCTCAATAATGAGAATTATTACTAAATAAAAATTATATTAAGCTGTAAAGCTAATCTTTTAGATTCTGAGCAAAGCGAGTGAGCTAGAGGTTTTACAATGATGTTTATTTTTTTCTCTGCTAACAAGCTTTACAAGCTTACCCTTTTACCGGTACTAAATTGTATTTAGTTGGTACTTTAAAGAGGTAATTGAAAAGAGTCCATTTTCTCAATAGTTTTTTATGCGTCAGGAAAAACTTCCAAAAATGACGAAAAACCAGCAAAAATATGACTTCGCCAAATCAAGATTTTTCATTTTTTTGTACTTTTTTTTTAAGTCCACCCGCATTTTGCACAAGTCCCATAGTAACTTTGCACTTATGAATTTACTGTTTTTTCCAACCATATTTCAATTTTAAAAAAGGTTGGATCAAAATATAATTTTATAGTTATGTGCTTACCATATGTATAATATATATAATTTAATTGATAGGTATTATATTGATTAAATTATAATATAGTATATTATACTCATAATCTATTTCCTACCTAATATAATTGTTTATACCTACTCAGAATATATAATCAAATGTAACTTGTAGTTATAATTTTATAAACTATAATAAATAAGGCATGCTAAGTATAAATTTGGCTAAATACCTATATAAGACTGATAGTTAGAACAGTGGCTGAGGGGGTTACAGCCCTCCTCGGAATTTCAAGAAAATTAAAAAATACTTTCAGTGTTCTGTGAACATAATACGTAACCATATATACTTAAATTGTAATTTATATGTAGGTCGTTGCAAAAGTCGAAAATGTTAGTTTACAGATTAAAATTTTTTGTTTTCTTATCTTATTATTGGTTTTTAAAAAAATTGTATAATATTCGATATTCGAGTGTGCATGGTGTCGATGGTCACTGTTATCACACACATATACCATGTGTTATCGTTTCGGGTGGTTTTCGTTTTTCGTACTATTTTGTACGTTGTTGTTGTATACAGTGTACTTGTATGTGTTACGCATAATTAATATATTAAAATAAAATGAAATGTCTGATAATGGAAAAGCGCAAACCTTATTGAGTTATTTCACAAAAAACACAATTATCTACATAAAATATAAAGTTAATTTCATTTAGTAGGTACCTACTGTCCAACTAATATGTTTTAAAAACAATTACTAGATATCTAATATTAAAACTTACTTTTATATAAATTAGGTAAAATATATAAAATTAATGTTTTCATTATTGTTAGAAATTAGTGTAGGCAGTTCATTAACAAAATTATAAAAATAACAGTTTAGGAGAGGGGTGGTGACAGTGAGACACGTAAAATTAATTTTTAAAGTAAATATATTCAAAACTTTGTGTAGTATTTAAAATCACTTTAATACATGTAATCATTTATTTAAATGCCAGTTTGAAATACCTTTTTTGACAAAGGGTCTCACTGTGGTTCAGCCTTGTGTACCTACACTGAAACAGTCAAAAATTATGTAGGGCACTGTGAGGCATAATATGAAATAAACAAAATAGGGAGGAAATAACTAATATTTGGTCTTTATTCTTTGATCATCACATATTTTCTTGACATATCTATAAAATACTAAATTTATTATGCATAATATTAATCAATTGCTTGTTATTTAATTGTAGCTTTAACGGGGACCCTCGCTAATTTTTGTTCAAAGTCAGTACCTATAATTGAATTTAATTTAATTATATTTTTTTCGAAGAAAATATTACAAATTTAAAATGATGTATATACAAAATACATGAAATTATATTGCAATTTGCAGTGCAGTGGCGAGAACAATTTTCAATAACATTTTTTTTTTTTTTTGTTTCATCTTTTTAACCTGGGGCCTTCACCATTTCAAAATACTTTTTTTCTCTTTTCCCTCGTATTTTATTGTTTTTAAAACGATTTTCATGTTTTAATGGGCCTCCGCCGAACTCTGGATCCAGGGTCGCCAAACTAGAAATCCGACCCGGGTTCGTAGTATACACAACCAAATTAAACCTATACGGATTTGAGGCTCCTCTCTGAATTTTCCGATCAGCATTTAGCTCTTAAGTTAAGGAAATTAATTTCATAATATTAAAAAAATATATTATACGATATAAGTAAGTACCTATATCATAAAATCAATAGTAAGGGTTACTAATAATTTAATTAATTACGCAGTTTAGTAAGTGAAAAGGTGTACAGAGACCAAACCTAAAAGTATAGCCACGGCATTGACATACCAAACTTATGGAGTATCCTATTTAAGCCTCCCCTACATAAAAAATGATCAGCTCCCCCCCCCCAAAAAAAATAAAAATCCTGGTTACGCCACTGAGTTAGAACAGCACCCACGGGCCACATTACCTAAAATGCGATCTAGTACTCAAAATGTACCTTTAAAAATTATTATTACATTCAGTTTAGTGCGTTAGAAGTATACAATAATTTATAAACCACGGGTTATTATATATGTCATATTATGTTTATTTTTATATAGCTTGTAAAATGCCGAATAAATTAAAGAAATATTGTTATCTCTAAACAAGGAAGCTCTATTTATCATAAAACATTTCTTCAAAGTATAAAATGTATAATGTACCTCTATACCTATAAAATATATATATGAATACAAATTATAGTACTAACCAATTTCTAAATTTACCAAAAATTATTTAACATTATATGGATATTATTTTTAATTTATTTAACTGTACTTATATCATGTCCATGTAGTTGTTTAATTATGTTATTATTGTATAGAGGATATTAATATACAATAATTAAATCAAAGAGTTCTTAAAATATTTTTTTTAGTTTTCAAAAACTAAATTCGAAACTAAACTATAAATAAAATGTACAAATCTATATTTGACAGTAATAGTTATGTACTTAAAGTACTTAATTCGTTCTAAATAAATATTATATTTTTTAATAATATAGAGAAGGTTATACTAAATCAAATATTTTTACTCTTGATATAATAACAAACATACTGAATAACATCATATTAATATTGTACCATCGAAGCTGCTCTCAGAATTGTTTTTTTCGAATGCATTGATTTAAAATGCAGTACATTCACCAAGAGTATCCTATCCGATAAACGAAGTGCTTCCACCCCGACGAACAAAGTGCACCCTTTTTTTTTTTTAATTTCTTTGTTTAACTAATAAAACAATAAAATTAATTACTTAACCAATTATTGAACTAAATTACATTTTAATTGTGTTGACTTAACTTTTCATAACTGTTCAGAGTTGTAAAATTTAATGAATAACATAACATTTTATAATAATTCAATACACGTGCATAGTATTAAAAAACACTTTCTAATGAACTTTTTTTTAAAAAATTGAATAAATGTTGAATACCTATTTTACAATAAGCATGAAGTCACCATTTTTATATAGATAACAAATAATATAACCTCGAATCAAAGATCCAAGTTAAATAGGTACTAAATTTATTAAAACACGCACTAAAAAAATATTGTATAACAAATTGAATTATTATAATTTATATTAGGGGCACCTGCAGGTACCAATGTATTATCCGAGAAGTCCTATAATATGTGTATCCTTTTTAACCTCGAGCTTAACGAGTTGAAATTATTTTTCGTTACCTATCTATTAACTTTTATCCGAGGGCTTGTGGGTTAATTGAAATAATATGATATTTTCAATCAAAAACGTATAGCATTATATTGAGCAAACGTACATATTTTATATTTGGGTATTATTAATAATGTCTTTGACCGCGGCGTTCATAATAATAATAATATGAACTTCGATTCATAAGGTCATGATCATTATCGTCCATAACAATAACCGGCTGTACATTATTTGTGGATCACCGCGAAGACGGTGGCAAATGTTTTACACGAACAAATATAAGTACTAATGGATCTCCATTTCACAATACTACCAGTATTATCGTTTATTAGTCGGTAAGTATACCTATATAATGTAATAGGTATAATGTACGTGAATTCCATTCTCACAGTTTAATACGCGTATACATAGAGATATATAGACAGAGAAAATTTTCGAATGAACTACCCATTGCAACGCATGTCCATGTCCATTGTCTAACCTTAAACATTTTTACAAGTGAGTGTATTAAAATTTCAAACGCATATTTATACATATATATACTATAAACTTAAAAACATTACTTCGAATTAAAAAAATTCAGGACGTAAGCCACATTACAGTTCAATTGTAGGTTTTTCTTCTACAGTAGTTCACTATACCAAATAGCACCTAATTAATTACAATATTTTTATTTTGGATATAAATACATACATCTCGGTCTTTGAATACCTGAATTGTAAAAACTCGAAAAGTAAGTATAGGCTATAGTACACCAATGATATCCAGTACGGTAAAAATATATTTACGAAAAATAAATAAAAAAATTTTCAAGTAAAAGCACTCAACATAACATTTAAAAGGAAGCACCTGTAAACTAATTTTAAAATGTATTTTACATGGTTAAATTTCAAGTATTTTTGATATTTCCTGTAACCTTGACGGTTAACATTCTTGTAAAATATTAATTTTAAAATAATTGTAAAATGTAGGATGCGTTGCTTGATTTTAAAAACTCATTCCCCAAAATGGAAATTAATTTAAAAATAATTATTTGATTGTTATACATTTTAAATACGATTTTGTAGTTTATTCTCTGCTGTTTCATTGTCAGACAGTAGTCAGCATCTGTTTTACCAGCGTATGACAAAAAGGTTGGTGGCCACAAATTCAAGTTATAGAAATTAGGGATGGAAAACGTCACTGAAACTTTATTTTATCAATGTATAAAATAATTGGAGGTAGTTTTTTCTGATTTACCTATGGTCTTCGTATGTTAAAAACGTGTGTTGGATGAAATAAACTATTTGGTTATAATAATATTTATATTGGGAAAACAACAAAACTGGAAATTTAAATCCATTTTAGATTCTGAGAGTTGTTAGGAATGCATTGGTTGTTCGTATAAAAAATTCGAGTAGGAGTAAACAACTTTCTATGATAGCAAATTGTATTTTGGTAGGTACTAGGTACTTACATTAAAGGGATCGTTTTTTCATATTCCCAGTAGTTTTTTTTAGCGTAAAGAAAAACAATTGAAAATAATGAAAAATAGGTATTAGATGTATTTCCACGAGTAGATTATAAGATTACTTATAGATGATAAATGTAAAAAATTCCAATAAGTACCTTAATCGCTGTTCAAATTATTATTATGTTTAAAACAACTGGGAAGCACTTCGCATATTAGCATAAGCGTAGCATAGGGGTGCTAAGAGGGCTAAAGCCCCCCAGAATATACTCAAGCCCCTCCAAAAAAAATGTTTAATAAGTGTTAAACTCTATGTGTTTGTACAGTATTTATTTAAATTTTATTTCATTTCAATATTCAATACAATTTTTAATGGGTTTGAATAGTTTTATGATAGGTAATGAAAATAATTTAATATTTCATAAAATCAATTATTTCTTAAAAATAACATATTAATTATTAAATAAATAAGAAGATTATTTCATACTGAATAAAGATGTGTATATTTTTGGAAAATATTTTGATAAACGATATGAAAGATAAAAAAATATCGTTTCTCACTTTCTCAGTAAAATCCCATGATATGTTAATTTATAATAATAAGAAAATTAAGAAAATGAGATATTTATTTGTTTATATATAATTGTTTGTACATTGCATATGCACTAGTACAATTGCCTATATTAATAAGATACACCTCAATAATAAAATTTGCATTGTTCTTGGGACAAAATTTAACGAAATTTAGATCATTTTGCATATTATCAACGTGAAGTTAACAATTAAGTTTAATAAGTAACTTATAAAATTAAAAATTAATCTGAATAAAAATACCTAATATAAAATTAAATTTTAACTTAGTTATAACTTTTAGCTCATTAATTCCCAGCCTTAGTGTATCAGTTATCACTAATATCACTAATATACTACTAACACAGAACTGAGGTGTACACTTGCTAATGCTTGAGCTATTTAGTATTTGGCTAAACAGTAAGGTTGTGATGGGTATACTTTTGTGTTTGCTTGAACCCTATTTCTTATTTTAAAATGAAATTTAATAATAGGGAATTTATCGTCTTCTCCTTCGCCAAATAGCAAAATTATTAACATGTTATATATTTAACAATATAATATTGTATTATTGCTATAAATATTAGGTACCTACCTGTATATTTTTATATTTAATCCATTACTCGTTTTTATTATCCTTCCCGAGTTTACATTATCCATTGGGTAAAGTTATACATTTCTTGATAAATATAAAAAAAATTGTTTTTGAAAATAAATTATATTTTATGAGTTTAATTTTTCAGGAAATTTTTAACTGAAAGAAGAGTAGGTTGCCATGGTAGAGGGAAAAGATTGGGCTATGCGAGGGTGATGCTGAGGGAAGATCGTGTACCTACTGCAGGTGTTTCTTACAAATATATTTACGACTTAGTATATCACGTTGGGACTATAGCCCCCCACCCCACAGAATTTTTTCACGCTACGCCTATGCACATGGGGTAGGATAACGATGACGGATGATATATTGAATTTGAGAGCAATGAATTATTATATAATATAACGAACAAAAAAAGTTTAAAGTGCCAAAAATTATTTGGAAATAAAAGTTTTCGAGCCGAGAACCCCGTGTATCAAAACATCGTCACCTACTATTTGACTAAGTACGAATGTTGAGAATTTTAGAAAAATTAACCTACTAAAGGAAAGTAATAAAATCGCCAAATTTCAATTTGATATAACTTTAAAATTAAGCCCGATCACGAAATTCTGACTTCACCATTATTTTTTTGATGATCAAAAAATACATATTAAAAAAAAAAAATGCAAAAAATCGAATTCTCCTTTAAAGTAGAATAGTTATGGATTACTTTATGATTTACTATTATGAATTAAATGTCTCAAAATTGAAAATTGTTATAAAAAGCCCAAAAATTGGTAAAAAATTTTAAAAATATTTTTGTCTTTATAATATACGTACAATGTATAAACCTTTTTGGTAAAAATTTCAAATTTATGGATTAATATATTTTTATGGACCAATATATTTTTAATATTTTCCCAAAATTTGGAAATATTTCATACCAAAATAACACATATTTTTGAAAAAATAAAACAGCTATTAAAATTTTTGCACTGACCTATTTAAAAAATTTTTTTTTGTGTGTAGCTAGAATGACATATTTTTAATTTTTTATTAAGTTTTCAGGTCTTAAAACCTAAAATTAAAACGATTTTGAATAAAATGTCTCAAAATTAAAAATTGGTTAAAATAACCCAAAATCAGGAAAAAAATTTTCCAAAATTTTTATTTCATAATGTGCTACTATACGTATTTGGGGAAAATGTCAAGTGTATAGATCCATTATTTTCCCAAAATTCGAATACATTTCATACCGAAATATCGAAAATAATAAATGAGTATTCAAAAAAAAAAAATTGAAATGGCAATTAAGAAATAATATAGGTACCGATTTTAAAATTTTTTTTTTTACGTAGCTAGAATGGCATACATTTAACACTCTATTCAATTTTCAGGTCTTATAAACTAAAATTTAGTCTATTATTAATTATATGCCTTAAATTTGAATATTGTTATAAAAAGTCTAAAAATGGATAAAATTTTTGACATTTTTTTAGTATTAATATTTTACGTATATACGTTTGTGGTGAAAATTGCATGCCTATAGCATCAATATAGTCGGAGTTATGAAGAATTTTAACACAAAGTGTTTTCCGATTTTTATGCTAAATTTTTGATAGTGTTTTTTTAAGCGTTTATCGAAAAAATTTAAAAAATCGAAAAATTATCTCTTTAAAGTGCCAACAAGATGTAATTTGCTACCAGAAAATAGTGCTAACATGCCTACATGTAATGATTGGAGCACTTCTTTTTATAGACTTTTTGGGTACAGACATAAAAAAAATATTGTTAAACCAATACATTCCTTGCTTCGCTCATAATCTAAAACTCACTTAAATATATACCCAGGAAAAATGGGATTGAACGGGACAGTATCAAATTTTAATTGTAAATTATGAACAAATTTCATACTTATTATTAAGTTCGATAGTTCTATAAAATAAAACAAATTTAATAATTTTTAAATTCATGTTTAAGAAAATACAAGTATCTATAATAATAAATATAATATATAATACATTTAATATTCTTTAGGTTATTTCTGTGCTTTTCTTCTTGCCTCATGTATGTACCTAAAGTAGATATTGAAGTTGAGAAAATCGTATAATTTTATATTGTAAACCCATATTTTCTCTGATTATTATAAGATCAAACGTGAAATGGATAAATATGATTTTAGAAAATTCCTCATCTTTTCTCATATGAAATAATATAAATTTTATATAAGATAATTTAAAATAACATATTTGATAATATTTATTCTTTTTGGATTTACTAATAGTTAGGTAGGTAGGTACCTACTTTTTTATTTATTTTAATGTGCCTATCTATAATTTTTAATAAAATAAGTAGATACCTAAATAGTTACTATTATTGGTAGGTAGGTAATACTTTAATAACCTTGTCTCAAGTTACATCAATTAAAAAAAATACAACAACATAATAAATATTGAAATTGGAATA
This sequence comes from Pemphigus obesinymphae, assembly GCA_025469235.1. Taxonomy (NCBI): domain Eukaryota; kingdom Metazoa; phylum Arthropoda; class Insecta; order Hemiptera; family Aphididae; genus Pemphigus; species Pemphigus obesinymphae. The sequence goes on from JAIPRL010000669.1 coordinate 44,499, forward strand.
CTTAAAATAACAATTAGGTATTATAACACAATTTAAAAGCATTTTCACCTGGGAAAGTTTTGAAAACCCAATGCATTTATCTTACATTGAATAATCAACTTGAAGTTTGTGATACAAAAAACAAATGACAAGCCTTGTCGCATTACACTCATATATACAATTAATTATTAAAATACAACATGCATTTTTGAAATGATTAAATACTTAAATTTTAATTAGGTTTATTGCGAAAATATTTGAAGTTGTAGGTAAAAATTATGTGATTAACATGATACAACATATGTATTCACACAGTAGCGTAGGATAAAGGGGGCAGAGGAGGCCGTTGCCCCCCACCAGGTATAAGAGAATTATACTTTTGCCCCCTTGGATAAAATAATCAATCATCATCAATGTAAACATGCATAATTCATTTGTAACATATAATAATAAATAATACTCGAAGGTTATTCATTTTTGTATTAATGATATTGATATTATACTGTTTCCAAAGATGTTGGTGCCATCAAGATTAGTTATTAATTGTACAGATGTCAGTCATCATCAAGTAGGTACATAGATATTTGTTTGTAGTTATTCCTTTTTATTAATTATTGACTTTATAAATATGTTACCACAGGGATCTGGACAATCGACCGACAACCATTCGATCGACAAGACAATCGACCGACAGTTTTATTTCGTTAAATAAAACATATAAGTACATTAAAATATTATGTAGGTTAATAATTATACAGAAATTTGTTAAATCATTTTAATATAAAAATGATAATAATGGAAATAATGATAATAATTGTTAATAAATATGTTTTAATATAATTTTAGGTGAAAAATAGTTTTTTTTCACTGCGCATGATTTAAGTGCATAATTTTAGATTTTTATGTACTTTTTTATGCACTTATATGTTTTATTTAACGAAATAGTCGATTGTCCTTGTCGGTCGATTAGTTGTTGGTCGAATGTCCCAGACATATACACATCGATATACACACATTTTATGTAAATGATATACATACTACATAATATAATATATATAATATAAATATATATATGTCCTATATAAAGCTTATAAAGAAAAAAACTATGAAGTATTTTATTTTTCACAAATATTTTTATGTTTAACTAGTTTTACAATTTCTCAGACATTTTATATACTTATTATACTTATATATTTAAATATATGTGAGAGTTTTTATATATTAAATACTAAAAAAATATATATAAGCCTTAAATGTTTCCCCCCACCCCTCAAGTGAAAAATCGTTTCTGCGCCACTGTATTCAGAACTCTAATTGAAATAATTACGTGATTTGTATTTGTAGAATTAACAATAATTTATATTGGAACAAGAGAGACCATTGACATAAATGTGTTCAAGTTTACTAATTGTATGAACTGTAGATACCTACCTACATAATAATAGGTAGGCATATCGTAGATGTACGTTGTGGGATTTATTTTATTCGTACTATTCGTGGGTAATAGTAATTGATTGCAAAATCGTATTATAATATTTATAAATTTAAATGTCCAAAATAATTCAACATAGAGAATTTTCGGTTTTTAAATTTTTTAAAGTAAAACCAACTATTTTAACTTGTACATTCTAGCATACGATTAAACATATTATATTATATAAAAAAAAACGAACATTTCATTAATTGAGATAAAAATTAAAACTAATATCAACATAATAAAGATGTACAGCAGTGTTTGTACAATGCGAAAGTCGTTGAAATCTGCAGTAATGTCTAGTTTAGAGAGTGAAACATTAACATAATCAGCGCGAGACACGATTTATTACAAGTGAGGGATAATGGATATTATATAGTCTTCTTTAATCGTATAGGTATCACTGGGCAATTAATTATTAATTACGTTAGTAAATATAGCTATTTTTTTTCTTTTTTATCTTATTGGAAAATATTTTTTAATTATTTAGATTTGAATGAAATATAAATATTTATATTTGATAAGTTATCAAATATTGAAATATTATCAGTTATCACAAAACGATATTTTTATATTATACATTTTGAAATTTGAATGCATAATAAACAAATTAAAATTTAAGTTCCAACACGAGAATATATAAAATACCCTAGGTAGGAAAGTATCTACTTACTTAAGACTTTATTCATTGAAAACCATATTACTAAAAAGTAAAAATGTAATATTTCGGTTTAGGTTTCGGGTTTTAAAACAGTGTCGGTTACGCAGGTTTTGGTATTAGAAAAATATCTAGGTTACAATACGAATTTTACAAAAAAATGGTTCAAAACCATAGTATCTAAAATCTAAATACATTTATAATAAAGTATCTCGAATACATTTTTAGATAAGTACTTTCATATCTGTATTTAATTTTTTTTTTATATTCTTTCCAAGTCTGCTGATTATTATCACAAACTGAAATCGTCGTGTTCTTCTTATTACCTACTACATTTTCAAAAAGTCTATATATATATATATATATTATATTGCATTGTTATAACTACTTTCAGTAATCCATTTAAATATTGTGCCTTGTACTTCGTCTTGTCACTCTGTCATCGACCAAAGTCAAGTGCGATGAGTAGAGCGTAACATTGGATAACCTGAAAATCATTCTTATTACTGTAACCTTAATTTCATTGAAATCTAGCGAGACGCGGTAGTACCGTAAAGTGCACAATTTCCAATTTTTTGGGAAATTAATAATTGCCTCTTTTCACCAACCGCCACAGTATAATATACCTATCTGTGACGCAACATTAAGATCTTATATGATAACAATGATCTATAAGATCGCAATGTATATTATATTATAACATATCTATAAAATGTAATTTGGACATTAACCTGTAAAGACCGTGGATAAAGTCAATATTAATTGGTTAAAATTAAAAATAATCATCATAACAGACATTATAAAATATTGTTAAATTGAAGCAATGTTGGGTAAGTTAATGATTTTTTTTTAACTCAAAAGTGAAGTTACTTAGTAGAAAAAACAATTTTAAAGTTTAAAGTTAATAGTTATTTTTTTTCTAAACGATTAAGTTAAGTTAAAAAAATAACCTATTAACTTATATAAATTAATTAATTAGTTTTTTTTTTGTACGAGTTTATATACAATTTGAGATATAAAGGTCATATGAAGTATCTATTGTTCTTTTGGAAATACTGTTATTTTTAACTTTAGGAATTTTTAAGTTTTAGCACAATATTATTGAAAATACTACAATGTAGGTATTTATAATAATTATTATTAAAATTAACAACAAATAGATTCATAAAAATCTTTGATTAGTACCTACCATTTTCTTCAAAATTCTAACAAATAGAAATTGCTCATTACAAATTAATACGTACCTAAATATTCATTATTGGCGAGAAATCTAATATATTACACAATTCATATTACGGAGAGATTATTATACAATATATTCCTGTTTAATTTATACTTTCGGGAAATACATAATTCTCATAATATAATAATTATTAGAAACGACAAATACAATTTTATTTTTATTCAACCATTTTGACAATAGACACAATATGAAATCAAAATGTATCAACTATTTCTAAATTAATTTAACTGAGATTTAATTAAAAGTAACTCGTTATTTAAAAGTTAATTTAATCAAAAATAAGTTATGATAAAATTAACTTAACTGTTAACTTATTAACTGATTAATGCCTAGTATTGAATTTAAGTATGTTTGTGTCTTTATATGATAAAAAAATTTCCTGAAGATAATATAAGAATCATTATTACGCATTTGTGGATACCACAAAAATCATTTTCTTCAGTATTTTAAACACCTGCTCATGAAACACAAAAGAAAATATTTCTTGCAGTAATTTTAGAGTTAAAATATCTAATAAAAAAGTAAAATAAAACTGTACCAATTAAGATACAACCTTATCAGCGATTTACAAAATATTAATTAGAAACAAAGTTAAAGCTATTCAAAGAATTTCAAAACCGTAAAAATATATATATATAATTTATATATGTGTGTGTGTAAATTACTATTTAATAAATATTAACATTTTTATTTGTTAGATTTTCATTTTTCTTAAAACATTAAAATTTTAAAAATACAGTCAGTGGCGTCCTCTTAAATTAAATTAATCGAGTTTTATTAAAACGTACAATTAAATTACTTATTATTTATAATTTAATTTAATTAAAAGTATTTTAAATTAAAATTATAGAGAAATAAATTATATCTATCTATTTACAAATATCAATTTTACTATCAAAGACTGATACTTTTCTCAACTAAAAAACAGATTCTACCTGTATGTATTGATACACGCTTAAGTTAATTAAAATCATATTAATATGCTCCTTATACATCCCCTCTCTTTATCTAATAAATTTAAACCATTTTTTAAATTGACTATTGATATCTGAGATATCAGTAGTCAATTATTTAATAGTCATCTTATTTCAATGTATTTTTAAAATAATTTAAAAATAGTCCTTTATTAATACCATTTTTAATAATTATCGTTTACCCTAACAGCACAAAGTACCTCTCGGGACGGTCCCTGACCGACTTGACGGGAGTTATCGAATGAAAATGGGAATGGCCCATTTGGTACCCGCGCCTGTACTGGACGGTAATATGACGGTCGTAGACCATCCTGATGTTCGATGTCCGACCGTCTTATGGACCGTCTATACAGACCTAAGAAGTATTTCGAGTTAATTGAAAAAAAAAAAAAAAAAACTTTACAGGATGACATCACAGATAACATGAAAGTACATGTTATCTGTGCTGAAATTTTGTTTTTATTGTATTCTTCGTTTCTATTTTTTGACTACTTTCCCGGATCGTGTATTTTTTATTTTTTATTTTTTTTTTGCTGTTAATTTTGCAACAATTCTTAATTCCGGCAACTGGATTTGAACCTTTGACCATTGATTACTTAACAATGTACTTAACAATTTTGTACTGACGCTTAACCGATCGAGCTACGCTTCAATAATACAAACGTAATCGGAATTGTGGGTGCATAAATGCTTGAGTAATGGTATACGACTATAGACACGGCAAAAGAGGGGAAACTTTTTGAATCACTGTAGCGCATTCAATAACAGCCAAAACGGGCTAGGACTGGTGGTAAAATGTGTTGTACACTAAGATACATAACTTACTAAAAAGTCATTTTTTTGGTAATCCAAAATCTAATTTTGTATTGCTCATAACCTAAGGGTAAATGGACCTAGCGCCTTGCGGTTTCGTCTACCTTCTCCCTCGGTAAATTGGTGCCCATTATAGGGATAGGGGAGGGACATAGCCCCCTCTGGAGATTACCAAAAAAAGTGACTCTTAGTATGTTATATACCGGAGTGTAGAACACACTTTGACATCAGTCCGAGTCCGATCCTATGGGCACCCATGACCCTATCTTCTTCCACAGCTAGTTTCGCCCAAAAGGTCGAATGTAAGTAGATCTAATCGATTTGTTATTTCTCAATTCATAATATGTAGCTCCCGGGATGTGCCGAAAAAGTAAGGTCCGGAAAGTGTCAAAAAGTACTTCCCCAGCAGCTGCTTATACAACCTGAATAATCAGCAAATTAATTGGACTCTCGCGGACCGCTCCCGGGAAGGTCTGTGCTGTCAGGGTAATCACGATACTTGTTAACAGATATGTTTACGCATTTTTTGTTTTTATCAACTTGAGATTATTGTAGAAAATGAATTAAAGAAAAATAAATTATAGAGAACAAAATTTTCTGATAAAACCGATTTTTGATATATGCATTTTTACACGTTTCGTGATCTTTTAAAAAAAAATTAAGCTCATTAAATGTGTAAAAATGCATATATCTAAAATCCGCTACATCTGTCTCTAGATAATGTCGTTTGCTATAATATCTTATTTTTTGTTTCGTATTTTCAACATGTGTTAAGTTGATAAATACGAAAAATTCTAATGCAAGTTTTTCATTGAAAAATGTTCGGTATGGCGTCCTTTTAACTAATTAATGCCTATCTTTACATCTATGTACATATTTACTGTTATTAATTTGTAAAATAATTCGTTTTTATCGAATTAGAATGAGGCAGAAATACAATTGATTTTATAGCATTATGTGAATATTTTCAAATTATACAGTTTCTGTCGGTTATGTTCTATAGAACAATACTATTATATAGGTACTATTGAAATATATATGTATTCTTTAGCATATACTTTATAATTTATTATACAAATGATCCGAGTTTTACTATAACTATAATTTAGTATAGTATATACATTATACACAGTACGCCCATATATATACGAAAGTACTTATATAGTACCACTGGAGCATAGTCGTTGATGTATGTATAATTTAATATATTGAATTTAATAAGATGCTTATAAGTTTTAAATGCAATATGCATATTATGTACTTAATTACTGTAACACATTACACTCGAAATGTTACACAATTATCATATCATAGATCATTAATTTTTTCACGCATAAATTAAAATATTTGTCTTGACCTATATATGTATAGCATAATTAAGGAAAAAAATACTTTTTGAATATCTTATACATTGTGCCTGTATCAAAAAAATACAACACAAAACAATGAAACAATGATATATTTCAACTTCTCGCAAACAGTATACGCGAAAAATGTTCAAAATGTACGAAATCCGTAAAATATTCTAGCCGACAGTTAAAATCATCACAGGTCAAACTCTTGATAAGTTTTGATAACTCTTGGTAAGATTTAAATTTTAATTATCAATCCAGGAAGAAAGTTGGCTTTTGACTTTATATTTTACGATAAGTTCAGAGTTAATAATTTGAATATTAAATTATTATAAAAGTAAAGAAAAACATATTTTTTAAATTACAATAATAATTATTATGACCGTTTTTGAGCATAAAACATATTTAACGTTTAATGCTGAATTTTAAACATTCAAACTAAGTAGGTATATTAGAGCCAACGGGAAAAAGTTTTCAGGAATCTTATTTAGCCCAAATGACCTATAATGATTAAAATTTGAAAAAAAGTTGCTCTTTTGCAACAGGTCATGTTCGAATTAAATTTAATGTTAATACATAAAATGTGTATAGTAATAATATTTTTGGAGTGTCTACAAGTGCAACTGGATGGGAGTTCCCATTATGGTCCCTCTATTTAAATTATAATTTAAATACGAATTTGAATAACCGAAATATCTGATTTTACGAGTACATTATATTTATATATAAATTTACCAGTAAAAATATGTGTGAAGATTTTGTGGCAGAAGGGGCGAAATTTCTAAAAATAGTAAAACAATTTTGAGATGTCGAAATATTTAACCAACGGGTAGTTGAATGGAGTACAATAATATTATTCTTATGTTTACATTTTTACCATACATATATTCATTGTTGTAAGAACATCAAACATAATATAATTTTTTACGCGATTAAATGTTGAATGGTGCATGTTTTATGATTAATTTATTTTGATCATGATCTAAATCGTTCACCTATAATAATTATCAAATTTTATTCTTATATAATAAAAAAAATATATAGGTAAGTATATTCTTATATGATTTTTTTTATAAGTAAAAATAAAATGTATTTTTAAATTAATTTTTAATATAAAGTTTTTATAAATTATTTCATTTATACAGAACAAATAAATACCTGTTTTTTAGACCAAATATTAATACATCTTATTTAAAATGTATATACTGTAAATTATAATATAATATCTGTGCACGAAAAAAAAAAAATAAGAAACTATAGTCGAGTACAAAATAAAATGAACCGAGGTGGTACAATAGTACCAGGTATGACTAGTAAATGGTTCAAATTATTTTTTCTATTCTTTCATAGTTATATAATCTCTATTATTAAAATAAATGGTAATAATTATTTTGAGTAAACAAAATTGTATTGTTATATCAGGACTACGTTTCGGTACGATAGTTCTATTAAAAAAAAACATCATTCCACACGTAAAAAATATGAACCCAGTCTTTTTTTTTTACATTTCTGAGGATCTGATATAGTGATATATTTTAAAAATTACTATGATTGACGGATCATTTAGCTAGAAAACTTACTCAGTTTTATTTTCTTTAACAATATGATGTATAGGTACATCTAAAATATGATAAAAATATGTGGAAAACAAAAATAGAAGTAGCTGAACTCACTTTCAAGTTGCAGTGAATGATAAAGACGAGTATAGATGAAGATGCATCTATGTCAAGATATATAAGGTATTTTAAATAAAATATCAACTCATAGAAGAGGAATATGCTCAGTTTATTCCTCCCGTGCACACTCTCGTGATACATATACATAGATATCATCCCAATTTCATTTAGAAAAACACGACTTTTTACCAAATTAATTCATCGAAAATCTTACTATAGTCCTTATATAATAAATTAATCATTAATAAGAAATAATATTACAACCATAATATAAATTTGATACTTAATTATTTGTATTTTATTATTTCGACGTTATAATAATGCGCTAAACAAAAGTGTTGGCCTATTTCGACAAAATATGTAGGGGAGACTAGTTAACAATGAGACAACAGATGGTTTTTAGTTTTAATTTAGGTGTTGGTGAAACTTAATTTCCAATATTTTGGTATTATTTTATACAAGTACTAAGGTCTTCAAAATATAATTTTTTTTTTCAAATTGCATCAATATTTTTGGAAAGATTTTAATTAAAAAAATTAAATTAAATTATCTCATTGTGTACCTACTTGTTGAGTACACAAACACATTGAGACATTAATTTATTTTTCTATAAAATGAATTATTTTATTACTACTACTTATTACTCACTTTATTACTTCTGAAAATAATGATATATAAGTAATAAACTATACACGTTCAGATCTAAGTGGGGAAGATACCTCCCTTCATTTTTTTCTTTACACATTATTAAAATATTTTTGATAGGTTAGGTGGTTGTATAAAATAGAATAGTCATAATACAATAAATTAACAACTGTTTTTTAATAATTTGTATTAATAATATTATAGAATATAAGATAGATATATGAATCTTTTCTTTTAATTTTAAGCGTTTATATTAATGAAATACAATTAATATAACATGAAAACCCAAATTTAGTTACAATTTAGCTTTGAAATAGGTATTTACTATTTACTATAATAACAAACAAATAAAATTAATATCAATTTTAATATATTTTTAAACCAAATTAAAGATAAATCTTAACATTGGACAAAGAAAACTTGTTATATAAAAACAATTTACCATTGAAATAGGTCTTTATAAATATACAAAATTGAAATTAGGAACTCCTTTTAAAAAAAAATGATGGTTGCCCTAGTCCTGTTTAAAGATTCATCCTGTAAGATTTATAACAATTTGTCTCATTGGTTAACCAGTCTAGGCACCTATATAGATCATTGTGATACAAATACTCTGTAGGTGTACATACTTACATACTTCTGGACCGTTTATATCATCACTTACGACTCGTGAATACTCGGTGCAAACTATACGTAGGTACCTACCTATATTATGTATATTATAAAGTGCAGGGTAACATAGGCAATATAAATATGTATTGATTGAAAATTTGCCACGCGTCAGTAAGTATACAACAATAACAACTCATCCAGTAAACAACGATTATGTCAAAATATCGAGATTAATAAGAGAAGAATAAAAAAAAAAAAAAAAACCCCCCGAAAATAAAAAGTGTCAGAATATTCCTGACGAAACCATAAAATAAAACAGTAATAACATTCCCGTCACGTCCGTTCGTCCAGCGCATATTTACCGTTCTGGTCGCTAAATATTTACGTTCTCCTCCGTGAACACGACGCGAATATATAATGATAAACATTAACGATATAAACGCTACCTACTGTAGCCTACCTATAACAGGGAGCCTACCTATATACATACATTATAATAATATAATATTTTGTTATTGTTCTGGTAATGTTTTCATCGTCACCTGTGCAATAATTATTATATGAATAATAATGGTTAGGTGCGTACCCGAAGACGCGACATCCTTTAAGCATCTGCCAAATTTAACGCGCGCATAATTATTAACGTACCTACTACTAAGGTACCTTAAAACATTATAATATTATCATATATAGGTACACTGTTCAAAAGTGTTTCGAACACGTATTCCGAATACGTTTTGAAAAAAAATTTCGTTTTTTATTTATTTATATAAATTAACGTCGTTTGGATTTTTAAAAACCGTACCTATCATATAAGAAACATACCTATACGTAACACATTTAATAAATATATAACTGCGGTATAAAAAATAGTATGATGAGAACATTATTTACAAAAGAAAGATCAATGTGGTCTTAGTGGAAACGATTGGTTGTTGTTGGCGATGAATATCATTCTGATTACGGTGGTGTTTTTTTGCGAAATCGGTCCCATTCTCTCCGCCTTGGATCTACGAAAACACTCGCACTTAAATACGAGAGTGTTGTTAGTTTTTAGTTAGATTAAGATTTTACTTTGTATTTCACGCCTTGCGACAGACCAACGGCGTGTGTACTATTCTAATCTCAGGCAGAGCTTACACTCTGTCTTCAAATTTCCTAATTTTTACAATCGACTTTTGTTAATTAACTAACTCTCAACGATAATAAACACCTATAATTAACCACAACTATAAATGTTTATTTATTTACAAAACTCAACTTCAACTACGACGAACCTACGGAAAGTACACCGGGTCGCTACAGTATCACGGGCAAGTAAAAATACTCGTGTAGCCTGGTGTTACCCGCGGGTTACGAGCGCAATGTCGCTCCAACAAACGAGGTGCGTCAATGTATCACAATGCAAATCACGATTTCCGAGTAAAATTACAACAAAATCTAATACGACGTTTGGATAACGGCGTTCGAGCCAGAGTAATTCATTGATAGGCCTGTAATTGTGGCGACATGTGGGCAATCTTTGGAGGGTAGCAAAGCCGAGAAAACGGTTCTAGACTTTGTCGAGTCGCCGCATGTCATTTTTGGTGATGGGTAGTAGTAATGACCTAACCAAGGCGTTATATATTAACGAAGAAAGGCATTTGCGAGGGTCAATGTTCGAGGAGTTTAGCCTAATGAAACCGATAACCCGTAGCGCCTTGTATGCGAGAAGTCTATAGTTATGTGGTTGGAAATCGAGTAAACATAATATAGAGAAAGTCCAAATCTTTCACTTGATCGACGCGTATAAGAGGAGGCTGTCCATCAAGAAAATAATCAAATCTCAGTATTTTGAGTACGATAAAAGGACGTGACCCTGCATTTTCTAGTATCAAGAAATAATCCGACAGTATTACACCAATTAGTAAATTTATTTAAATCGGTGTGGAGGATTAAACAATCGTTCTTTGACGAAATCGGGTAGAAAATCTTGACACGGATTCATTTTATAGGACATATGGTATTTATAAAAAATATTGAATAATAATGGGTCTAAGTGGCTACCTTGAGGAACACGCACAGTATAACACCCGAATGTGTTCAGATGTCTTTCCCAAAAAGATTAATACATTGACTGTGACCGCTCAAATAGGATTTAATGCAGAATAGGAGTGGCTCACCAACTGCAAGCCGATCGAAGATATAAGACAGGGTACCATGATCAGTAGAATCGAATGCTTTAGAAAATTCGGTATAATAATCACATCAACTTGCTGCCTTGGGTCGAATAACTTGTCGAAATAATACCCCATCACTATGGCACTTTAAGAACCGTTATTAATTATTATAATTTCGTAAACTGACTAAACAAATTTTGGTGATATTGTGATATCTTAATAAAAATCTGATGTATTTTATATAATAAAACTAATATAAATTAGTCCTCCACCGTGCATTCATCATTATCTAGAGGTGAATTTCATTGGTGCGATAATATGGTGTTACCCGTTGACTGAAAAATCAAATTTGTTGTTATCTGTTTTAATTTTGCAAACCCTCTATTGTACTATTATAGTAATTTACGCTTATTATTATGAATAAATGAAAATTCCTAGCGGGAATAATATGCTAACGAATTGGCCTTCAGGTAGAAAAACCTAATAAATTTATTAGTTGAGAAAAAAGTTATCTGGTGTATCAGAAAAATTCATTGGAATGTCATTCCAGTAGAAAAAATACTAAACAATTTTGCTAAAATTAAAAACGAAAAATAGACTTGATAATGAAAAAACTAAAATTATATTGCTTGTTAAAATACATTTGTTTATTTACAAGAGTTTATTATATGTCCATTTTATATTTGTATTATTAGTTGAGGTACTATTGTTTATATATATACATTTTTGAGTCTAGAATATTTCTAAACAATTATCGCTCCCTCCTCCTACAACTATGATCAAGATACGTGCCTGAATGTATGTTTGAGGAATTTTGATTATTTTAGAAGCTGAGCGAATAATTTATATTGAAGTCTGACAAAGCATACTAACCTCTTGATCCAAAACTAATTGGAACATTAAAAATAATTTTGCTTTCAAGGAATAAAATACTTTTAAAAAGTATTCAAAATACTGTATTAATACAATTTATAAAATACAATAAATATGAATTAACTGTAAATATTAAGGATTATTAAAATTATATTTAACTATAATATATATACCCAAGTAGGTACGTATTTACTTTTAAAATAAAATTATAAGTACTTAGGTATTGACATTTTTGAATACATATATCAAAAGACACTTTTAGGTTTCTAAACATAAGTTTAAATACTTTATATCCCCCATTGTGTCCATTCGTCAGTATTTACCAGTACATGATTATGAATTTGTTGATTTGGTTACCGGGGAGATAGATATAATTTATTTTATTTTAGAATATTTTTTATTATATTTTTTAATCCACGTTTAAAAATTGAGAATTTTGCAGAATGGGTTTTTTAAATTGTATAATCTAAAAAATGTATAGAACATTTTTTAATACGGCCTAAAACCTTAGTTGGACGACATAGGTAGAATTGTAACTTTTTGATTTTCAATTTGCTATAACTTTTTTACAAGAAGTCGTATAAATCAGAAATTTTGTGATATCTCTATATTATTGTATTAAATTGTGTATGCTAAATTTGAGAAAAAAATCTGTATCCGTTTCCATTATAGGAGTTCATTATATTTTGTATGGAAATTATGCAATATAATAGTGATATCAAGTTTTTTATAAATTATATTTAAATTATTAATGACAAAAAACATATACAAAATATTTTATTTCCAATAAACAAGAAAAAATTGCAAACAGTTTTACTCATTTAAATATACGGATTTATTCAAATCTAGTGTAATATATGTGACGTAAAAATCGTTCGGATCAACATGTGATAGCGAAAAAAATGCAGTGTGGTAGAGTAAAAATTGTTTAGGTGCCTACATATTAATATTATTTACATTCAAATAATGTGCATGTAAATGAAATTTTTATTCATTTATCGTACACAAATATATATGTGTATTATGTATATACCTACACAGAGAATTCTTATACAAAATTTATACGAAGGTACAATATTGTACCTATGCTATACTATGCTATTCGACGAGCAAAAAATTACATTAAATTAATGTACGATAGAAACAAATTTTATTATTGATTATTTCACATCAAGAAAAAAATAAAATACCTAGTGATTTTTCTTCAAAATCGAGTAAATCACAAAAAAACTACATTAAAATAACGAACAATTGCATAAATATGTCAAAATGATCAAATAAAATTCATCAAGTAACATATATTCAAAAATAAACAACTTATCAATTTTCGAATACCAGAATATTGATGTTTAATTTATTCATTGTTTGCCCGAGAAAACTAGCTCCTTCTTCTTCTATCATTGATACATGTAGGGATACTTTTTTCTTAGATTATTGGGGATGATGGTGTTCAAACACCATGAACCTCTCCCACCTAGGTCATACTTTTTCATGCACTAATTTTAATGTGAGTTTTATCATTATTATTCTAATCTGTATTTTTTTTATTTATGTATGACCCAGTTAAGGAATAAAAAGAGATCTATCTGTGTTTTGCTTGTAAATTCTTAAATAACTGTATTCGTCATTATACATTTTATAAATCCATATAGGATGTGTATGATGTAGTTAAAAAATAAAATTAATTACCTATCACTTTCATTGTTACTGCATTATCTCCTAAATTCAATAGACCATTATTATTATTATTATTATTATTATTATTATTATTATTATTATTATTATTATTTGAAAATATAGTAGGTATAGTGTTTATGCATGCCTGCAGAAATTTAAGATGAAATTATTGTGGTAATACCTGCGGCTATCTAACCACCAAATTATACATCTCTTTCAATGAACCACAAACAAACTACAATATAAAGAAATGTACCTATAAGATATACCTACCTATAGGCTGTAATCATTATTACATTATTTACTTTGAACATTCAGAGAAAAACATCAACTCTTACCATTCTGTAAAGATTTGTTCGTCATCGGGAACACCTGAATTTTGATTTTTATATGGATGAAATTCCTACGACTATTTCGTAGAATTTTTATCTGATAATCCGTGCCGGATTGGGTTGTCGAGCAGTTCAGAAAATTAAACGGAAAAAATCATTTATTTCGTTACAATTTCCTTTTGACGTTGTAGTCTATATAATATAAAATAACACAAACGTCCGCAGGCTATACATTCAAACTTCGAATATATCGTATTATGATTTTTGTTTGTCATTAATTTTTATTTTATCGTCGGCGCTTGTTACTCGTGGCGGTTACGAAGTAACGACTATTACGATTGGTTCACGTGCCAACATGGTTTTTTTTCACCTCAAAGTGCAATTATTCGCTTAATATTAAACAGCCCGATGCACTGATTTAAATCAGTAAAACAGCACACTAAAAAAAAAAAAAAAAAAAAGAAACTCACTAATGAAAATTACCATCGTAATCAATATCTGTGTGTTATTGAATTTTATTATCTACTGTTGCCTAGGTATGCAACCCCATGAAAATTTTTCGCATTACGTACCTCAATTGGGACTTTTTCCGTAGATTCGCTAGAGCGATTTACCTTTGTATGAATTAGTAAAGGTTAAGGGATTTGGAAGCAGTCCATATTTATAATAATTTGAGTATAAGCAATCGAATAAATGATTGCAGTGTGTGTATATTGTAAATTAAAATGAGTGTATATATATATATATATATATCACTTATGTATCTTCGCTTCATACGAAATTGCCCACACAACTTCTTATTTGTGATTCTCATACACGCTTACACTAGTCATAGACAAACCACTCGAAAACATTTTTGACTGTGAAAAGTGAAAAATCGTAGAACTATTTACGTTCATACTTTAAACAGTCTTATTTTAATTTTGAAAACTAATTTGAATCGGTAAATATTTATTCTATGTTTAGCAGGGAAAATATTTTCGATTACATTTTGTATTAATTTAATATGATTTATTATGATTTCATTGGTATTTTCTTCCAAATTGAACATTTAAGTTAAAGAGCCGGAATATAAAAAAATTAAAGTATTTTTACTGCAAAACACAAAAAAGAAATGAACAGATTCAAAATAATTTTATCCTTAAAATGGATTACTTAAGTTATGATTACTTATATGTATGTATTAATGTATTACACAATTATGCAGCATTAACACGTGCCCAATAAATTACATAAATAACGAGACTTACAATCCACTATATAGTTTTCTAGAAACGTGCAGCTCCCGAAGAATATTCCATGCATGGATAAATGGTTATGTAGGATGTCCCACGATCGATTTCTAAGGGGTTCTATATCGGAAATTTTCAAGAATATTTTCAAACGTAAAAAATACCTATTTTTTTGTTTATCGTAGCAATGGACTGAATTGTTACTGTGAAGTTGTTAGGTACATACACTAATATCCATTTACACACAAATCCACGGAATTTTCATATAATTTGAAAATTACTTATGCCACGATCCCTTTAAAAATTGGTTGTATACAGACATCATATAAGCGGACCCGCCACCTGTGATTTTTAATGGATTCTGTATAGGCAATTTTTAAGAAATTTTAGAGAAAATAAAATTACAAATATCCTTTTATAATTATAAAATAAAAACTTATCAATAAAATATTATTAGAATTTATAATGAAAGAAATCAATTTATTTCTTGACTTGAAGAACACATTTTATCAATTATGTGAATACTGTCGACTTGATTTAAAGTATAGCATTCACATTGTATTAAAAATAAACTTTCTTGTGAAGTTGTGGATTTTAAATCTCGTTTTTAAAAGTTTAAACTTTGAAAACGTACATTCACATGTTACTTGTGTAAGGCCGTAAGGATAAGTATATTATAGAAGAGTATTTATACACTATATATAATTCTTTGTCCTGTATAGAATATGTATTCAACTCTGTTAATATATGCAAGGCACATTTCAAACATCCGTTACATATCTCATCTATTGTATTTTTTTTTTTAGGTGTATCGATTTGTCATTTGTCCATTTGTCTTTAATATTAATTTCATTTAAATTATTGTATGCATTATGTAAATCTGTTTTGCATAATAATCATGATATAGCAAAAAATACGAGTTTTATTTAATATTATACCTCTATCTATAGTAGGCAATAGTTGGCAAATTTATTTTTAATGCATTCGATGGAACACCATTTTTCCTTGTCTTTGAACATGAGAGGGTCAAAATATTCTAATTCTAAATGAAGTTTCTTATGCAAATTGAAAAACGCGTTACTACCTATACTTTTCGAAATTGTATCCAATTAATTATAAAATAATTAAATATTCATCTTGAACAAGTTCTTCTGGGATGCATTTTATAGTTTGTCTGAGTTCTTCTTCAACCTTAATGTCAATTTGATCTTTCGCAAATATATAGACGTAATTTATTATCACTAGCGCATTGTGTCTCATAATTTAAAAGGGTGCCTTGTACATCTGCCCGGTTGCCGTTACGGGCCTGTCGCTAGGTAGGTAAATAATATTTTGGAAAATATATCAATATTAAAATATAGATAGGTATACAAAAATAAGATTTTAGTACTTGTCATTCTTATCATATGCATAAAATATATTTATTAATTAGTTTCTCAAAATAATAAAATAAAAAAAAACTTTATATCTAGACTGCAATTATTTCAAGTTTGAAAACTTGGTCCTCCAGTTACTTTAAATTGCCCATCCTTACAATATATTATAATCAATGCTATTACTTAGTCAATTTTCATATTATGTTCATATACACAGAGTAATAATTTTAAAAAAAAATACTTTGTGGAACCGAAAAGTACCGGTATAACCGGAATAACTGAAACCGGAACCCTAACCCTTAATTTTAATATTTATAAGAATACTTGAGCTAAGCATGAATATGTCTTTAATTGATTTACTCAAATACAAACATATGAATTTATGTAGGTAGAATATATATATATATATATATTACACTTAGTGACGGAAATCGGTACCATATTAGTATACTATAAGTAAATAGATTATTTCCACTGTTACATTGATGATTTTCAGCTTTTCTTTAGTTAATGCTCAATTGAAATCTAATTTTACGGGCCTATTATAAGATAACCATTAGGGGAAAAATAAACCAATAAATATGAATGTGCAAATTCAATTTTTACTATCTATTTTATCGCATACACTTATATATTATATTAAATAAATTGATTATGTATATAAATATAAATTTAAAAAACTTATTTGTATACACAAATGATTAGAAATAGTGAATTTATTGAAAATTTCAAGAGACAACAAATTATGGTACTGAATGCTTTTTTTTCAATAAAAATAATGAAATGTTTTATGAATTTTAATTATTTGAAACTATAGGTACACTAGGTATACACGCTTAGAATCTAAAATAGTAATATTAATTTTTGAATACCTACTCATATAGTCATATAAGTTGGCCAAAGTATGAATATTATAATAATTCAAGAACTACATTTTTAATTTAAAAAAAAAAAATGTCAGTAGGTTATGTGGGCGTAGCAGATTTTTAGATAAAATAATGAACACATCCATTTTATGATTAAGCATATACCGATTACCGTTGCAAAATAATAATATATTAACGGTATATATATAATATTATGTGCGTTTAAATACGTGAGTGTGGATATCAGCACGTCTATTTTTAAGGGGATATATATAAGCAATCTTAAGAAAATTTGTTGCAAAACTGAAAATTTAAGAATTTAAAAAATGTTTAAAATATAAATATATTAATATATAATTCATACATGGTTCAATGTCAGTATCACTTCATCTAATTGTGATTTTAGATATGAACCTGCAGATATTTAGGTAAGCTATATAATAAATATAATATATTATATATATATAACTAGCAAGAATACCTGGATCTGCCCATAATTTCAATTTTTGTATTCATTTTACACTTTTAATATAGACATAATATAATAAATACTATTAATATTATTAATTATATATTCTATGACAGTAAGTACTTTTTAACAATTAGTAAAAATGTATCAAATATATATATGATGAATCATATAATTTTAAGTGAGTTCATAGTTTTATAGTTTTTAGTAAGTATCATAAATTTTTCAAGGTTCAAAAATGTTTTAGCTAACAAACGAAAAAGTTTCACATTTGAAAACTTGAAAAAGACATTCATGGTACAGTGCAACAAGAATGCTATTAGTAAGTATTTATTTTTGTTTAACCACATAAATGTTTGTTCTAAAAAACATATATTTTGATATTGCTTTTCAGATTGAAAACATGTCCAAAATACAAAAAAAAAAATGCAATGTAATATTATATATTTTTTGTATATAAAAATAAAAGATAATTTTATATAAATTCTAATGCATAAAAATAAGACTTATCTTTTTTTGAAAATCGAATTTTTTTGCATAGTTTTTATTTTAAAGGGCATATTTCTACAAAGTAAAAGCATAAATTCATATTTCTTGGTTTTTAGAACATGTACCTATCCGGTCCCTAATGACTATTTGGTTTATTATTATTATTATTATGATTATTATAATATCTAATATTTCAAAATTACCTGATAAACCAAGAAATATTTTTTTTATTATATCATTTCTATTCCCATCTTTCGAAATTCCAGTAATCGTTTATATATTTTTTATTATATATTACTATTTATTTATAAATTATTTTATTTATATATTATTTAATTATTATTTATATATTATATAAACGGTCAATATTTTTGATTATAGGTATCCTTCAGCAAAAAAAAAATTGTTTTTTTTTCTACCAATTATATTTATATTAAATAATTAGATTATTAACTAAACTAATTTATAATTATTTATTACTATAATGAAGATTATAAAAATATGAAATTCATTAAAGTTCACCGTTATTATCTGACTTCAACGGTTAGCTAAATTATCTTTTTCAATTTCCATTAAATCCATTAAACAGTGCTTTCGCGTAATTACATTTTACTTCGGGGACGGTTTATTAAAATCTTTGTTGTTTCCAAGCCATACGTGATCTTTAAGCAGGTAATCTATTACCTATATACATTAATATATTATGCTCGTATAATATTAATTTGTTATTTAAAATTACTCGTAAAACCTGAGATAGGTATGTAAATATATTTGTATTATATTTTTCTATTTCCACATTTCAATACGTTATATCTAACTGTTCACGCATTAAAAGTTTAAATATCGTTACTGTTCCCAAGCCATAAACGATCTTTAAGTAGTAATTAGTTTTGTTCGGTGGGGGGAGGCGTGTCTTATGAAAAAAATTACATTTTATATTTGTATTAATTAATTATCTATATTTATCTAATTATTTCTTTATATTTATATATAAATAAATATATATCTGATATATAATAGTTGGTATTTGATGCTGAAAGCTATTATGCAAAAATGAATTCTCGAAAACCCATGCTTTTGAAGTTCCAAACTTACATTTTTAAAATAATCAAATTATTAACTGAAAATAACAATTTTCCCAATTTTCACACTAAAATGTATATGTATGTGATCAAATTGTATGAAATTACTATAAGATAACAATATAAGACTAATACCTACCAATAATACTCACAATTAAATGTATTATATAGTAAACTCATACTTTATATCTGCTTTCTTTGATATTTAACTACATTTCTACTTTTGTATTTTATATTTGATCAAATTTACTGAAGTACATGTTTACATTAGCAAACAGTTTGTTTTCATACAAAATCCATTCAGGATAATTATTTTAGTTTAAACAGATTACATTCAAAACTATTTATTTGTTATTTTCTCATTTTCCCTACATTTATAATATATTACATACTGTACACTGAATACACTTTATAAATAGTATTTTTCACTTGCGCTCAAGGAAACCATTCGAAAAAACGAAAAATAATGTCTTCAAAGCATAAACTAGAACAAATTTTTTTTACTCTAAGACTTCTTCTTGAATCCTTTTACCCGAAAATGTGTATACATTAAAAATTAAAAAATTAAAATAAAAACAACTAAACTACCTAACTTCTCATAATCTATTTTTTATTTCCTAAGCTTCATTAGCATATTAGATGAAGTGGAGGATCTTCACGTATATTTAAACTCCTCCTATATAGAGGAGTATAAAGGCAGTAATTATCAAATCTATCAAATCGTCAAAAACGAGATTATTTATTTTTTTATATTATTATTATTAATTTGGACATTGCGCCTCCATCTTTGTCACATTTGTTTATTGTATGTACATATTATAATATGACGTGATCAGATGTACCGAAAAAGACAAAATGTTATAATTTCCCAACAATTGACTTTTTGTAATATTACTGCACTTGTCACTATAGGATGATTGTATGTAGCCAGCCTTTACGAAATGTTTCGTGGATACGCGTCTATCCCCAATCCCCTCATTAGTACACTACAACCCTAAGACCCGTGGTTGAAATATACCAGGTTTTTGCAGCTATACCCCCGACTCTGACGTTTTTTCACATATAGTATAGGAAATACAATGACAGCGTAAGAGGACATTGTATATTATGATAGCATAGAGCAGTATATGTACCAGCAGTACGGATATGTTTTACATAGACTTAATAAACAAACAGACCAGGAATCGAGCTGAATTCCTGAAGCGAACATTAACAAATTGCGGTATTACCAAAAACGTTATAAATGTAGTATACACTTCCTGAGATAATAATCAGTGATAAGATATCTTCGTAATATTTATCCTATCAATTAATTTCATAAATAGGATATTTATATTGATTAGTAGGATATATGTATATTGGTTTCGATATGTTAGTTTTGTTAGTTTATTGTCTTTATCTGTGCTATAGAGTAACACATGCAAGTTATATTTTATAGTAGAGTTTAGAAAGTAGAAAGTAAATATTCATTTTAATATTTATTATTATTACATTAAAATATTTTATGCAGGTACCTACCTCCTTATTTACGGCAAACTCATGAAAAGGTTTATAATTTCTTGGAAAACTATCACAAATATTTTCTTTACCGTGAAATTACCGCAGTCTGTCTCTCTTGCGCATAATATGTTAGCTTCATTGCATTACATGTATTCCGGCTATCATTCCTGGCTTATTTGTTTATAAGTCTATGATGTTTTATATGAGTTCACCCTTATTTTATCTGAATTCGATAACTGATTGATTTGGACTAATTGCAATGACCTGGTATATATCAACTATGCCTGAGGCTTACAGAAGTTGAGCGGAAAAACCGAGATTTTCCAAGATTTTTTAGCATATCGGTTATTAGTCCGTCACGAGGAGGGTCGTGGAGGGATCCCGCCACCTTTCGGAAAGCAGTCGGTAAAATTAAGTTCAGTTGGCAAATAGTGTAGAAAAAGTTGATGCATTTTTTTTTTTATTCACTCGCGTTTATGAAGTATTTTGGAATTTTAAGTGGGCAAACTATAAATTATTAGGATTGTAGTCAGGCAAAACGGGAAAAAAAAGTTGATTACCCTTTTTCTTTTTTTTTTTTCTGCTTATTTTATGTTTTGAAGAGAAGTATTGTATAACTTTTTTTATATTTCCAACCCCTCAAAAATCTTTCTTCGGGACGGCCCTGGTCGGGTATACATGCATAGTGATAGGTGCCTATACACAAAGTATATTATAGCGTCTGCGGGGGGTACGTGTTGGACACTATAGGACGCTGTACAGAGTACAGGTATTTACCACGTGTAGGTACACCACGCAGTTATACAACGGGCGCGACATATTGCGCTGAACTCGCACGGCACAATATCCCAAAGAGCATTGACCACCACCATTGTGTACGGGTACTATATAGGTACCTGTATACCGGGTTTGTTCGGCGACTTCTTGTTCCACGGGGCATACGCATACCGCGGTATCCCCCGCCCGAGAGAACGACAATACACGCACGGTACAACTACATTACAACAATATAATGGTATAATAATAACACCGTCTGAAGTAGCCTGCGGTGGTGGCGAGACAGCGTTCGGGCAGCAGTAACCGTCTTTCCACGAGACTGGTGCAGTGTCTCGCGTACCTCCGCACGCGGCCCGCCGTCGTACATTATAATAATATTATTGTTTTTACGAGTTCTCCTTCGTTTTTCTCGCGCCAGTTTTTACCACTATTAATCATTATTGCTCATTGAAAACGTAAACTGTATAATCTGTATAATCGAAACTATAGCAAACATGTCGATCGTTATCACTGTACTTATTAACGAACGGTGATCATCGATTTTCTTATTGTTAATTTTTTTTTTAAAGATTAAAACATATTATATTTATATTGCGCGAATAGAGCATCGCGTTACAAACGTTCCAGGCTGACGTTTTTTCGTCTTTTTCGTGACCTTTTCAAAATGACCAAACCGTGTCCGTCATCTACATATTTAAACGTGAGTTTTATCTATATATAACTAAATATATTTATACATTTTTTTTACATAATCATTAGATTAAGTGAGGAAAATAAATTGATTATGAATACTTGTGTTTGAGGGAGGTAAGGGAGAATCCAGAAAAAAAATGAATGGGTATACAGTTATTGTTGATTTCGTTTGGGATAATAATTGTGACGTTGTGTAATAATTGTTTCAGTTGGTTTTAAGGCTGTTAGTGCACCCCATATTTTTTGTGGTTTTTGACCAATTAGCGGAAGATTAGTTTACGTGCTTCCTGAAGTCCAATTACTGTTTTGAATGTATGTAGCTTCTTTTATAGGTTATATGGGAAAAATAGTTTTTGTTTTTTTTTTTATTTATCAACCCTTAAAATCAAAATTATTATTAAAAAAAGAAAATAGTTTTTTCAATTATATATTTATTAAGTTTTAAAATGTTAAATATTTTTCCTACATATCCTAGTAAAATGTTTAATGGGTAAAATTTTTTTTATAAAAATTAAACTACTGGAAATACTTAAAAAAAAACATTATTTTTTACCAGTTTATACTAGTAAATTAGTAGTTTCAAGGTGCAAATTTAAGAAATATTTGAAATTTTTGAGAATTTCAAGTTATTATAGCTTTCACACACTAACGTTCATTCATTAATACGCATAAAATATATTCCATATATAACGAATTGCTAATA
Source organism: Pemphigus obesinymphae (assembly GCA_025469235.1). Taxonomy (NCBI): domain Eukaryota; kingdom Metazoa; phylum Arthropoda; class Insecta; order Hemiptera; family Aphididae; genus Pemphigus; species Pemphigus obesinymphae. The sequence goes on from JAIPRL010000669.1 coordinate 68,153, forward strand.
TTCCAAATATTGTATTCCAACAGCCTTAATATATTATAATATACAAAGAGGAACAATGCAAATTATACAAAAATCAATAATTTAATACTCAGTTCTGGGGGCTCAGACTTAATTGAGTTAGAAAAAGATTCATATTAACTTTTAATTAAATAATTTTATTTAACTTAACTGAAATTAACTAAGTTTAAAAATCAGTATCCTACCCAGCCTTGAATAAAACTTGACTGAATTATTAAAATTGGTTCTGTATAATATTATCCTAATCACATTCAAATTTCAAATTATCTATATTTAATTTAACAAATTAAGGTAAACTAATATTCAATTAAATGTACATAGATATACCTACTATACCATTTATTAATACTAATATTGTTATGTTTCCGTCTAATCTGTCCGAATAGTTTAACTTTAATAATGGATTATTTCGAAATGCATTACATATTTTTCTGAACGGTTTCGATCATGTTTGACACTAAATCTATATAAAGTCATTAGCTTAATATAATTTTATTTATTATTTTTAGGAATATAGTAAACCTGCATATTTTGTATTGCAAAAAAAATTCAACCGAAACCGTGCAGAACTTCTTTTTATTATAGCATTTATATAGTATATTACTGAATAACCAATTTTTTTTACAAATGATAAAAATAGAGGTGTGGCGTGTTATATGAAACTTAAATATATTTAGTATTTTTATCTATTAAAGTAGGTAACCTGATTTTGAATCTTTCGATTCTATATTCTATTATATTAATTGAGAAACTACGTACGATATATTATTTATCCAAATATTATTTTTCCCACATTATCATATAATAATATAACAACATTTTATACTTTTTTTCCCAGATGACAAATCATTTTTACTATTAAATATAGGTAGCTAAATGCATTTCAAACACAAACTATTCATTTTTAAATGATTCGAATTTTATACGTATTTAGACAACTATATAATGTTCTTTATGTCTTTAATATAACTAAATGGAAGGGTTTGTTTCAAGTTAACAAAAGAACATTTTTGGTTCCATAAAAATTTTTTAAATTTTTAAAATATGCAGTGATCATTAAAATGTATTTATTTTATGATAAATCAGACATATTTTTATGTTTTTTTATTACCTGTACCTTGATTTGTATCACTACCTATTTTTATTTAATTTTTTTAATTTAAAAATTAAGAGAATACCACACACCCAACTTTTAAGGAGTTTTGTATAGGTAATTTGTATGATATTGTAAGAAAAATAAAAATTAAACAAATTAAAATATTTAAATTTATTTTAAAATAAACTTGTGTCAGTGTTATTTTTATTGTGTAATTAAAATAATTACTAAAAACATGATTTCGCCATTCAAATACCGTGTAATTTTAAAAGAACGTAGAAACAAAGTTGTACCACCATTTGGAAGTTAAACAATGTTTTGTTGGAAGCCAATTTTCAAAAATCGTATTATAAATGTATAAATTTAGCATAAAAAAAAAGATATATTTGGTAAATATGCTAATTGTATAAAATATAAAAGATAAAACATTATTATGAAAATCTAATCCCAGCAAAACATCAAAAAAATGTTCATCTTTCAAACGGTGTATAATATGTGTCCCAACGTTTATTGTACCTAGACTTAGAAGCATTTGAATTACAAAAGTACTATTTTACTACTAAAATTCGTTAGTGCGATACGGGTACAGGGCTATTTTTAGATTAATTTTAAAATGTACATACTTAAATATTTCTAAGTTATTAGATTTTTATTTTTTCATAATATTTTATAAAAATTGCCTATATAGAACCCCTTAAAAATGGTAGGTGTTGTGGCCACTTAATACATTTATCTGGAAAATACCGTCATTCAATATTACCGACTTATCTAAATAAATACCACTGTGGATTTTAATTTCATTAAAAAGTGAGAAATTGTAAACATTAAAAATATTATCGTATAGGTACTTAGCTCAAAAATTGGGCTAAATTCCTAAAGAAAAACATGGAACGAGTTATAATTCGAACATATTCCTTCCAAACAATGCTAAATGGTACCTACCTAAATGTGGTTTTATATATTATATAAGATTAATTTATCAAATTTTTGGAATATTAGCAATATAGAAAAACACAACTGAAACAATTGATAAAATAATTATAAAGCCATGACAATTATATATTATACAAGGTTGTTTTAGGTTCAAATCCTTATGATAAGGTCAAACTTTGTATATGACTTGGGTATTTAGGGGGTATTATAATAACTATATTATAACAATATAACGTACATAATGTAACAATTCGTGGGAAACAATCGTTCTCATGGTTCCTTTATGTTTAAAACACAATTCGTGTATTTTCATTAAAATATTACAATTTTATAGCATTAAAATATAAGAAATGGATTTTATAATAAATATAGGTATAAGTGTACCTATATATTACAATGTATTATATTATACATACAATGTCCTTTGATAATTGACTAATTATTAAGTAAAACAGTAAATCCTTGTAGGGTTCACGTCCTCACGTCAATGTAATAATCGTCATGTAAATATACCCATATTATATTTTCACATACAGCTATAGCAATTTAAATTTTATATTGCAAAAACTTTCAAAACTATATTATTATTAGGTAGTAGATATACCTATATTTATTGTGTAACTCCAAACTCCCTTTGGCATAACTGCAGCGTAACATAGTACAATTTAAATTGGTAATCTGAAATGTTTTGATTTTTAAAAATTAAAATAAATTTAATTACATTTTAAATAATAACAAAATTCAATTTAAAATGAATTTTTTTTCAATATGAATATTCTAAGATTTTTCGTCTTTTATTTTGAGTTCTAATCGAACATAACATTTATAAATATTGATTAATACAATAACTAATGTGTTTAAATTCGTGAAAATGTTCTGCTGTATTATTATTGTTTATTAGGTAATTTATAAAAATATATATATATAAAACAAACACGTTTGTACAAAATTATTTTTCATATCTATATATTATAATAATATAACAATAATACTATATAGGCTATTCTTAGTTCTTAGGCTGATAGAATAACGTTACGTATATCTCTATAATATTGAATGACATTTACCGTTATAATCTTATATAATAGTTTCCTGTCTCCGAGAACGATATTTGGATTAACTATTTGGGTTAGACCTAAGTACTATATTTGGTGATTAAATGACATGAAAGTATTGATGAAATATTGTTTAGGCGCTTATATATATTATGGAATAATATAACCACAAAAAATGCATTGCTATACATATATATCTACAATATAATAATAATAATTAATAATAATCATTAAATTAATAATATTATAAAGGTACGTTTATATTTATATAAATTTAATGATATAGAGCCTCTTAGTAAATAATTAATGATAAAAAACAACAACAATAATTATTGTAAAATTCAGTTGAATGGTAGGGCTTTTAGCTACAATTAATAGTTATATAATATAGATTAGGTCATGTATAAAAGATTAAAAAGAAAGGAACTGAATGTTATCATCTATACGTATGTTCCTAAATTGTATTACTTTAATTATCTAATAACTTTTGTGTAGGTAGGTAACCTATATGTCAAGGGATAACCGTCATACTATGATATAGTGTATAAAATTACTAGGTATAAATTAAATATTTCAAAATTCCAAAATCATAATGAACGATTATATATTTATAAAAAGAAAAAAAAATAGTACATTTTCGTTATTAACTAAAACAAATATTGAATTGAAGTATAATGTTTTTTGTTATCAGATATAATACATATATATTATATTAACAAATAGTCTGATCAAAACATTTACAAATAAAAAAAAAAAAGAACAAAAGACACTCATAATATCTACAATATTTGATAGTTCTATATTGCGCCATTAAAACTAAAAAGATAAAAAAGACATTTTCTGGATAGTCAAATTATTATTGATCTGTGAACTTTGAGATACCTACCTCGTTGTTTTTCTATATAGGTACATTATATTATAGTAGGTACCTATAATTACATTATTCCGTCTCTTTATTTTATTAATACTGTATATACACAACAGTGTACCTAAGTACATTTTTGTATTTTCATTGTATTTTCTCTAGTCGACAATACACGGGCAATGTACAGGGATATCCACGTGTATCACAGGCCACGGCATACCGCATATGACAACAATAATTATTACTATAATGTTATACGTTAATATACTATTGTTTGTTGTGTTATACAATGTTGAAATGTGTGTTTATTTTAGTGACTTAAACGCCTGCAGGTTTAGTAACACAGGCTTAACAATGAGTTCTCATTTGAATATTTTCCATTAGTCACGTATACAATTAGAGCGAATAGTGTATAATATAATTATTTAAGTATAATATATTCTATTATATGCGTATGCATTTACATAAAATTAAAAAAAAAAATAGATTTTAAAAAACCACTAATCCACCCTACTGAATCCCGTGTATAACATAACATAACCCTTACACTAGCGAACGCGACGTACATTTTCGTACAACGACGTGGTCGTAAAAACGAATATCGTAGAACGATGTTTATGCGTATTTTATTATGATCAAGGAACGCTAAAAAAACATTCGTGAACCGGTATTTTTGAAGTATCGAAAATCCCAGCAGATTAACTAGTACCTGCCTAACATTAAAAACATTAATATTATATATTACTGGAAATTCTAACAAATCAAAAATCAAAATGGTAATTCAATTCTAACTTTTTAGCTTCATACCTATCCTTCTTAATACTTTTCAAATTTGTTTTATTTGTCTTACCTAATTTTATACCATAATTCAATTTTGATAACATTAACTTAACGGCTAATTTAATTAGTTCCCGGTTAAGTTAAAATAAAATGTACAATCATTTATATTTAAATTGAAAATTGTTTTTAATATAGTTTTCTGTGGCCATACGAAAAATATTGTAATATTATACACAAAATAATATGCATAACGTTTATTTGCTATGTGTACGACAGAGACGGAGGATTTTTCAGGGTTTTGGGATGGTGTAAGAACAAATTTCAGATTCACGTTTACAAATGTGTACAAAAAATTTAAAAATTACTGATACAGTTTGTAAGTCGATAAAATAAAAATGATACATTTCGGGTACTGTCGTAAAAACGATTTCCTGGATTGTAGGAGGATACACAAATTTTAAATGTATAAATTCAAAATGTGTACACGGTAACAATTTTCATGGTTAGTTTATATCATGGTTGAAAATGTGTAGGTACAAACAATATAAAAATTGGTGGTATGATTTTTAAGTAAATTTTAAACATACGGGTGCCTGCGTTATATTACGTATCTCGCCAACCCATGACTTTTATTTTTATCTACCGTTAGTTTTGTACACATTTCACTGTATGCAATTTCTAGGGGCCAAAAAATTGGAAAGCTATAGACTGCCTATAGAATTTATAACATGAAAACTCTCGCTTCAACTTCAATCAATGTTTATCATCTTAGAGATATCTCCGATTTGTCAATATAGATACTAGTGTAAAACTTTGAATTCAACAAGTTGTTATTTGATTTTTGAACACAAGGCATCTAATTATATTGTATTAATTAAATATTTTAATATTAATTAGTAGATATAAACAATAGATAAAATAAAATAATCAAAATAACTAAATACACAACTTTTATTTAACTATTATGACTGAAATAAATAATTATTATATTATCACACACAGCATAATACGAGTATAATAATAATATTTCACAAATATGGTGAAAATAATTTCAGGAAAATGATGGGAAGTTCAAAATATTCGTTGATCATTATTAAAAAATTTACGAGAATAATCAGGAAGTACTCAACATTTTTCAAAACGTATAAGTTCACATTTTCAAAATGTTTTCTTTTAATATTTTGAAAACAATAGTCATAACATAACCTTCCTCTGCCTACCAAAAATATTGTTTTGTAATCATCAATTAATATTTAAAAATATAATTTTACAAATGTTGTGTGGTTGCCTATAAATAATTTTAATTGATAGGTACCTGATATGAAACCACGAAATGAATTCGTTATAAACCAAACCCCGAGCATTCCTTAAAATAAACTTTAAATCAAGCACATGAAAATATTTTATTCATAGTGTAAGTCGGTATTCCACTGACACATTGTACCAGTTCGCACGAAATCAGCACCTTGATTAGTTGAACCACGTGGACATTTTCGGTGTACTATTGGCTCAAACAATCATCGAGCTATTTTCTATGAACGGCATATGTACACCGTGTCAGTGTAGAATACCGCCTTATACTTTGGTTTAAACCACAATTTATGGAATTACCGGCCTTAATAGATACCTAGTAATAATTGCACGTTTATCTTCGTGTTCTGAATCTAAATCGATATTATGTATGTATGGGTACGTTAAAACGTCGTGACGTTAAAACCAGTGAAATTTTTCCCGTTTAATTCCGGACCGACGAGTATATAGGTACGTACCTACCAAATTAGATGAAAACGACCCGATTATATTTTTATTATTTCCACCGCGAATCGACACGACGAAAAATAGGGCGTCTTCGAGGTATGTTTGTCTGGGCGCCGCCGTTGGCGATTATTCGATATAGATCACTGACCAAAACCTATAATATGTTATCGCGCGTCAAATCCGTATACCCATAATGCGCTCGTTTTGGCGACGGCCCGGGGAATGCACAAAAATCGTAGGTATTTACGGTTAGGTACCTATAGATACCGGGCTATAAACGTGATTAAAGACATATGACAATAATCGGAATAATAACGATAATACACGGACAGAATATATTGATTTACAAATATATTTTCTCGGACACGGTCGACATTTATATCGCATTGCTGTGGCCAAACCCATACGTGTATCACAATGCAATTGGAATTTCGTCCATTAGTTTATATACCCGATATTTATCAAAGAAAGGTATATGACGTAGCAATTTAATATTGTATAATGCATACCTGCTTATACCTAACCTATACATAATGTGTAATAAATTACAATGCACCTAATGTAACTCGTACATACGCTATATTCGTACGTACGTCCAACTGGTGGGTGACTGCAGAAAAAAAATCCCATTATGAGGAGGTACCGGCGGAATTTGTAAATCCCGCCCTTTTTATGGTTAAAGGTATAATGTAGATCATTTTTCATTTTTTTTTTTTCAATTTCAACGTAGGTATTGATTATACGTTATAACTATTGCACGATATTATGCGAATACTTATTTCAAAACCGATTTCAGTTATAAGGTCCAGGTAGGTTATAACTTATAACAGAATAGGTACCTACCTAATATGTACCTATACTCGAACGATATAGGTACCGTTTAAAATCGAGACGTAAATCGTTTTAATCTCAAGCAAAAATACTGGAATAAACGAAAAAAATCTAATTGCTGAAGGTGGCCATATATATATATATATATGTGTGTGTGTGTGTGTGTGTGTGCCTATAATACAATATTATCTAAAAGAAAATTAAATTACAATATGTTTTAAAATATATCTAGTATAGTTTTTTTTTTTTTTTTTTTTTAATATTTCAAAATTTTACTTGAAAAAATGTAGGTTATCCTTCGGTTTTCAAACGATTCACTTCTTTATAATAATATTCATTTATTTATGTACCTATATAAAACAATGTGCCTACTACCTATAAAATATATATACCTATCTACATTTTTTTTTATAACAGAATTATAGTAAAAAATAAGGTGTTTATTAAAATTAGGTATACTATAATAGCCATTAATAGGTTAAGACGTATAATACACTATTATGCGATTAAGGAATATAATATATTTAGTTAGGTAATTATTTTTAGACGAAATATTATAACTATTTGGAAGAAAACTTGATTTATCGTGTAATTATTTTTGTTATTTTATTTTTTAATATAATTCATCCAAAAGAGCGTCTTTAATATATATATATATAACTAATTGATTTTATATACCTACTAGATATAAAAAGTCTTGTAAAACATGTTTTAATACTAATTTTTTTATTTGCATAAAAAAATACTCTAAATTCTAAATTCGTCTATAAAAAATGTGTTTTAAGAATGGTATACCTACCTAAAAAAATACTTGAGCACAGATATGAGTGTTTTTATGGTTTAAATTTAAACAAATCTGCATATTATGATTTATGCAATGTTTACATAATTACACTTTATTTTAATTACCATATTTTATATTAAGTCCTCGAGTAAATTTATATTTACATATAATATAAACTGTGTAATGTACCTATATTTTATATTTATATATACTTATATATATTTCAATATTTGTTGTTATAATATATTACCCTACGGTATCGTTATATTCTAGAGAATATAGGCCTATGAAATTTTAATTTTTAATTTTATAAAACCGAATTTTTATTAGTATTTAATTTTGTAAAAAAAATTTCCTACAAAGTACACTTTAAAAAAATATAAAAAAACAAGTATTTTGAATACTACGAGTATTAATATATTCTTTAAAAGTATTAAAATATAAGTACCTATACCTATCCAAATATTTGTGTTCTATATATATGTTCTTACTACTATACACAAGGCTAAAATTTATACAGTATAATGCACGAATACGCTCAATAATCTAAATTGTTTACATAAACTATGACTTATAATTATTTATTTTTACTTGAATATATTCTGTATAATATTCTATAACTATATAAGTAGTTTTAAATCTCAAGTAAGAAACATGTTGATGAATAATTTCTGTTTTTTTTTTTTTTTTTTATTTAGTTTAATAACGGTATAAAATATAATTATAACATACCTACGTGTTTCTATAGTGAAGGGCGTTCAAGGTCGATGACTAGGTTCATCTTTGTATATTTCTATATCGAGGATAATTTTTTTTTATTAAGCATTGACATTCAGTATCATCGTTCGTTCACCCAACATACGAGTATATTGACAAAACGCTATTATTCGTGTTATGAATTCAAAAGAATTTCTTTTTGAAATATCGATTTAGCTTATGATTACTTATCGGTACGACTACGAAATAACAATTTATTTATTGTTACAGTCGATAATCGTTAATAGTGTTAGGATTATTAAAACGTTTATGTTGAAAAACGAACCCATATGAAGTTAAGAAAAAGTGCCATGGAAAAAACAGTAAAGAAAAAAATTCCATGAAAAAAAAATATATAAAATACTATTATACTAAATACAAAAGTCCAAAAATGTAATTTTTATATAATTTGTTATAATGTAATATATCCTAGTCTTCACTCACAAAACGTATATTAATTAATCACAAATTTAGGTAAAAATATAATTTTCAATAAGTTCTAATTAGTGAGGGATTTACTCTCAATAAATTAAACTAAATATATAATATTCATATTTAGAAATGTTAGATATCTTCAAGGGTTGATTAGACATTTAAAGGGCGCATTCAATAATTTTTTTTAAATGCATTATTGAACAAATGTAAAATCCCGGAAAATAATCACACGAGTGTTTACGGATTGAAACGTAGGTAAATACTTAATACATTTTGGAATTTATTCTTTAAACGATTAAAAGTATCGATTAAACTATGAAATTGGAAATTTTCTTTTAGGCTAAAGTTGATTTAATTAATAATATATTAATATATAAATGTAACATAGAATTACATCGGTTACGTAACAAATTACAATTTTTAATATAATTTAAAATTCAAAAGTTAATACAAAATAGTTATTCAGATATAGAGGTTAAAATCTGGAAGTTGGTCCATCGTCCCTCCAGTCGTCGGACAGGATGGTATATTATTTTTGTTTTAAATTTGAAATCATTAGAGATATATATATAGAGAGAGAGAAAAATAAATCATTGCAGTGGCGTTTTATGACTAGGATTTATTTTTGAGAGGGGGTTATTTAAGCTGTTTAATTTATTGGCTAACTTCTCAAGTGTTTCCTTTACATTGATAAAATGTTTCCATTATAAGAGTTGGTTTTTCTTTACGCTGAAGGAAACTACATGAAAAATCAAAAATGATCTTTATACCAAAGTACCTACCAACTACAGCCAATTTATTATACCTCTCAAAAGGCTCATATTTGACTCTTTCCATCCGAAAAAAATGTATACAGACAACAAAAAGAAAACTGTATTATCTAAAAATTTAACTCGTGTTAACTTAACTTTAAATTAAATTACAATTTAACACGTTTGTGCTAAGTCTATACAATTTAAGTAATGAGTTTTGTCAAATTTTTAGCTGAGTACGACTATAAAAAGCAATTCATATTTTTGCGGTCGAGTGAACATTTCCATATAATATATGACTAGTAACACTCACTGGGTTATCTCCTAATCCCGTTTATAGACGTTAACTTTTTTTTGGTTTCGTTTTCTTTGTCGTGTGAACGGACAACGTTGGGGGAATCGTGCAAACAGTACCTGCTACCCCAAAATATTGACATTATAAATATTATATTAAATATAATCTATATATATATACTGTACTATAACTATATATATATATTTAATGTATTTAGACGATACACGAGTATAAAATACTTTATCGACGTATCATCATTAGGTATAATCATTATCAACGATTACATTTCACGGAATAATTTTCAGACCCAAATTATTTTCCTAATTAAAAATCCAATAGTTCTCGAGTGTTGATCGGTATATATAATGACTAAATACAGTTAAAAATTAAAAAAAAAAACGTTTTACACTTTTTTTTTTTATATATATATACCTTGTGTATCGCACTCATCCAATGTTTCTATACCTATCTATAATCCATTATATAGAACGCTGACCGTAAAAACAGAACGTTACGATCATGTAAAATGATGTAAAACTGTTAATTTACACAAAACGAGTGCAGTACGCGGTTAAACGACGACGTGGGCTCGTGGGTATGGCGAAACGCATAGGTATAGGTATATACGTATATATATAGGTATATACCGACATATTATTATTACGTACGTTTAATCATTTCTCGTGAACGTAATAATATAAAAAGTTTTACAATTAGTCGGCGCTCTCGAGACTTTGTCCAAACCACACTAAAATCATTATTATTATTATTATTATTATTATATACGAGTACACCTATATATAGGTACGTCGGCGACAATTTTAACACGCAAAATTCATTACTTCGGATTTAAGATTGAGTCATTAATATGGCACTTACATACCATTTTGTAAGTACATGGTTGTATAATTTATAGGTATTATAAAGTGTCGACGACGAGAAATATTGTTCATTTTTTTTTTTTTTTTTTTTTTATAAATCATTTTTTATAATATACGTTATCGGAAATGAGCTCATTCAACTCCGCCGAACACCGCATCGGTGCGCTATGCGATTATATACTTACTTTATAAACCTATATAATATTAATGAAATTACTACAAATATTATTATTATTATTAAAACGAGATCATTAAACTTATACATATTATACGCAAGACCGTATATACTTGGGTAATACCTGCACGAATATGGACGTGTACACGTTACATCGGAATAATATAATATGATTTTGATTTTACCAAAATTACAATTTTCCTTTTTCTCTTTGCAATTACCTCTCGGACGGAGAACATTATATACCTACCTGCAATCTATATGCATTATATAGGAATTCGTATATAGGTATCATTTTTACATTTTGGTTATTTCGTGCACGACTTAATTCAGTCAGATATTATCTAACGCCGTGATGTACCTATATAATGTTGATTTACAACACACTGAGTAAAATTGTATTGCTTTAAATTAAAAATTGAAAATCCCATCTAATTTAAGTAGGTAAAGGTACCTACATATAGGTACACTATACACTCGTTATTATAATATATTGTGTGTTTCTTTCCTATTCCCTTTGAAATAAAATTTACTTTGAATATAATAAAACCTAACCTTTCGTTCAGCAGTCAACAAACACCGAATTTTTTTTTCTTTTACCACTATTAATGGAGAACACTGATTAAATCAACAAAATTCTAGTCCCCAGGTGTTCAGATGTAACTAATGTTAGATTTTTAACTCCATACGTATCCAATTCGTCATCTTTACAAGTATTTAATTTTCAGTATTTACTCCACAATATTAATCTCTATTATATTATACAAAAAATATATAGGTAATTTTTTAATCGTGAAGTATACAATTTTTACGAATTAAGTTTAACATTCATCTATACATACTAAACGTGTGTATTATACCTGAAAAATAATATTATTGTTTTATATTATGTTATATTATAAAGTCACTTAAAATTACTAGTTTTGTCGTGGGTACCTTATATACCTTACTAATAACGATTATTACCCATACCCATCTTTCAAATAAATACAAGATCACCGCGGTAAAATACCCAAGGGCCTGTCACAGGAGTAAACACAGTATTATAATGTAATGTTTCATTTTTATACGAAAATACAATAGATTTATATGTAGATATACCTACATAAAATTATTAAACCCAATATAATAAGCTATTTCTAACTTTATTTTTTAATCCGGTTTAACTGTAAAAACGCATTCCGTAATATTTCAGACAAAATAATAATGTTATTTATCTTAAATATTATACACGCGTTATATTCAAATATGTGAGTGAGTAATAACGGATGTTTTGTATACGTACGAGTAGTTATATAAGTGTAAACGTGTATAAAAAATTTTCTTTAGTGCCTATCATATAATTTAGGTACTGTAGACGTGTGTCTGATTCAGTACTTCATGGTGCTTTACTAAAGAAAAACTACACGAAAAATAAAAATATTTTTAATATACATTTAGGTTTTTGGGACTTTTAAATATAAAATTATAACAATACTATAATGTTATAGGTATACCTACTACTTGTATTTTGCAAAATACTTATATTTAAATACAATAAATAAGTGCTTATGTAGGTTTTAAATAATTATATACCTAATAAAAATCTGTATATATATATATATATATGTCCATAACACACATATTAATCACCAGGACTAGGCAAGTTAACTAATTTTTGTAACTCGATAAATCAAGTTAATATATGTAAATGAACAATAAATTGTCTCATTTAAATGTATGTTTTTTATTGTGATTGTTTTTTATGAATTTATAAAATTTTATTGAAAACATTAGGTACTTTTGAATTTCTCATTTATAACAATATGAAAACATCGCAGAAAGATAAAACAAAAAATAAATTATAAATAACATTATTCAAGGCTCTACGGAGTCGTGTTTGGAAATGTGGATTTAACATGTTTTGCGTGTTGTCAAAAATTGATTTTTTTGATTTTTAAAATATACATCTTGAAAAAATATAACTATCGAATAAAGGTAACGTAGGGCACTAGATAATGTTGTTATCTATAATTTGTTGTTACTTTTGTTTCATATATTTTATTATGATGTTTCAGTATTTGTAAGTTATTAAAAATGAGAATTTCTAACATAAGTTTTTCATTGAAAATTGTTTACGCTGACATCATATGAAATAAAAATGAAAATTTAAATTATTATTGGTTATATTTTCAAAATTATGTGAATTATTATTTTGATTAAACGAATAAAAATAGGTATTTAAATCTATAAAATTATCAAATTTTAAATCAAGCACTAAACATTAAATTGAAAAAATTATAAAATATTAATATTACAAAATGTCAGTTAAATAATAACCAGAAGATTGTTATGAGCAACAATGCAGCAACGCATGAAATGTATACCATAAAAGATCGAAAGTGTTAAATATTTAATATTGTTTATACATATTAAATTTTCAAAAGTTCACTAATCTAAATTTCTAATTTATAGTAGTGAAAATTGTATTTGTCGTATATATGATATACTTTTCTATTTTTGTAATGTATATAATATAGGTACACTATTGTATCAATATTGAAATATGGGTATTTACTAGGTGACAATTTGGTGTCAAGAAAAACTTTTTTAAAATTTTAAATCAACTAATTAACTATTTTTTCTATTAATCAATTATCTTAACTACTTTAAATTGTAATTATATTAATTTATCTTTTTATAGTTAATATTTATAATTATTCAATTAAGTTAAGTTAATATAGGACGAAAATAATTTTCTCGAGTTTGTTATACATATTTTAATCGAAATCCAAGTAAAATAATCAAAATTTTTTTTTACATTAATTTTAATACATGTGGACGGTTTGATAAAATCCTTCAAAATAATAAGAATATTATAATATATTAACCCTGAAGTTTTCCGGAGGTTTTGCTGTTCCAGCCCTGCTCGACTCCTTTTATTAGAAACCTATTATTATTCAAGAGGCCGACTAATATATTAGTTACATAATAGGTTGATAAAACTAACAATATAATATATAGTATACACATAAAACATAATTTAAGAAAAGATTTTTTTTTTAACTAGTTAAACTAAGGTAATACTCCATTTTAAGAAGCAAAAATTATTTTTTGTTAACTATATTTATTTGAGTTTATATTGTTTCAATTGCTTGCCATCATTGTTAATATTTATTATGTAGTCATTTTTATAATTCTGAGCAAATCGATATATGTATTGATTTAACAATGATGTATTATTATTATTATTTTATTTTTTTTTTTTTTTCATGTATTTTATACACTTTTTCGAGTAAAACAATAAAGCAAGAGTTTTACGGTATAAAAGTTTCTGATAGCAAATTCATTCTAATTAGTAGGTACTTTTAGGACGACATTTTTAAATTTCCCTGTAATTTTCTCAAATGTCAAGAAAACAACCAAAAATTATTTTAAATTGGAATATTTTAATGCCATAAACTTATAATGTACACTTATTATTTATAATATTAACGTGGTAAAAATATAAAAACTTGTTAATTATTTTTCAATCATTTTTATAAAATTTCCAAATTGTATTTTTATTTTTTATACGTGTATACACTTTTTGGGTAGAAGTGGAGTAGGATTATTCAGGTATAAATCTTTCTGATAGGAAATTCATTGTAGTTGGTATTTTATTAGGTAAATTTTAATTTTCTCAACACATTTCTTAAGCATAAAATAAAACTACACCTAACTTCGCTCAGAATCATTTTATTGAATGAAATGATTTATTCCACCACCTACTGACCGTATTTTCTTTTTATTATTATTATTAAAATATATTAAAATAATGTAATAGTTGAACTCTAAGTATACATTACCAAGTACTAAAATATAAAGAATTTTCTATATAATAAATGGCTGGTCTGCTTTCTGAAAGAAATAAAAAATATTTAAATTGTACAAAGTGAAATACAAAACGTTGAGATATTTAGGTATTTAAATATATCAGATATAGGTACCTAATTTATATTATGATTGAGCAATAAAATCTACCACACCTGCACATTAAACTAAGCAATAATTATCATTCATTCGTACAAATGATAATAAACATTTTTATAGGTATAGCCAGAAAGGTAGTAAATATATAGGTACACATTTTAATTTTTATGATAATTCTGATTGAAAATCATGGGTATATTTTCGTTTTTTCACCTAGAAAATATTTGTAATATTGTCAAAATTAAACGTATTAGGTTTATTGTATATTTATACATTATAAATAATATTTTAGTTATTATTAACAAGTATTTTTGTATTTTTTCAGGAACTTATTCATTAACTCGTAACCAAACTTATAGATCAAAATGAACAAAATACACATCAAAAACCTGTAAGTATACCATAAGTAGTTATAAAACTTTAAGACGTGAATTTTATTATATAAGTAGCAATAGATAAAATTAGAAAAAAACACAATGCTTCAGCTATAATTACATAATATTCATAGAATTAATAATTTACTATGTAGGTCATAATAAATTTAATTTAAATTTAATACTAATCTAAGTACCTATACCAAGTTTGGTTTAGTATTAAATAACGTTTCGTTCACGACGTTATGGCTTGAGAGAGTTTGCTCTGTCTAAATATATTCACGCAGTTAAAATGAAAAATATGTACAATAACAAAAAAAAGTATCATAAAACAAATCTATTTTTGAACAAATATAGAGATTTTTTCATTTTTTCTGCCTTAAGTGGCTATACCGATCCATAAATCTATTGATACCTACAGGTCTATCTATATAATAACTATCTAGTATCTATATACTATTCGTGTCGTGTATACCTACTTTGACCACAGTAAATCGTGTATAAAAATGTATATATACCTATGAGTACTTAGACATTTTTCACAATCAATAACCATGCCTTGACGAGTTCAGGAAATAACAAATATAAAACAAAGTATTGTTGTTGACCGCCCGATCATCAAAAATAATGTTCAAATGTGTTTTTGATTAATACAATACATATTTATATATTATAATACATTCATTGCATTAAATTTTTTTTTTTCGAAAACTATACAATTTCATCTTTTTTATATACGTTTTTTTTTTAAACAAAAATATGAACAACAAGAAATACGATAGGTTTACTCATATATTTTATAAAACAAATAACGAAATTTGTCACAATATTTTGCACAATTTAATTATAAATTATGTAGCTTAAAAATTAATAATTTTTCTATCAATAAGATTAACTATAGTTAATATGTTTTTTAACTTTTAACTCGGGCTGTTAATTATTTTCAAAACTTGAATAAAAAACTAGATTCAAAACTATTCAAAACTAGATTTGAATCAAAACATGATTAAATTAAAATATTATGTACATAAGTTTTTTTTTAATAAAGTGTTAATTTTTCATAATTAATGTGTTAATAGTTACTATTGGGGGTAAACGATTTTCGTGAGTTTATTACACAAATATTTCAATCAAAATTAAATACAAATTATAATAATTAATTTTTTATAAATAAATACATAATATTTAAAAAGTAATAGGTACGTACATTTATTATACTTTTTTGAATAATTTTAAAGATTCAAATATTAATATGTTTATGATAGAAACTTCTTTAACTTGAGTTAAGTTTATATATTATTTCCATTTAAACTTTAAACTGTTGTCATGATATCCATAAACACATAACAAGTCGAATATATTTTTTTCAACTACCTATTAATTTTTAACTTAAAGCTTTTGGTGAGATTTGATTTGATTTAGGTAATTAATAGATAGCACTTGTTTGGTTTTATAATAAGATAATATACTTGCCTATATTTTTTAATTTTCATGTTTTACAATCTTTCTTTTTTTTTTTTGTGTGTGGCTCTATGGTGGACAATATATTGTAATTATATATTGACAATATATAGGCACTTAATCAAGATAGTCGAAGTCATTGAATTTTTTCTTGGGTATAATATAATATATACCTATAGATGACATTTTACATTATAATATATTTCGGGAGAAGTACACTGCGAATGCATGGTTATCGTGCATTTTTTTTTTTCAATTTTCTTTTTATAAAATATCGACGGAAAGACAATATAGGTGTTCTATATATTGTATAGGTCTCCACACCATGATTGGTAGTATTTTTGAAAAAAAAAAATATAATATAAAAAGGAGAGGTATTCTGCACAATATACCTACCTACACAGTAAACTATTATATACATATTCTCGTATAGGTATATTGAAAATGTTTAGGCCTATAAGTACTATATACATTCAAATAATAGCTAACTTAATGATTTAAAATTTTTTAACGAACCCATGCAATACAATACCTATATATTATATAGAAATAACGACATTTGACATAACCGATTTTCCGCCCATATATAGGTATAATATATCTTATTTGTCGAGTACATGTTATATATGCATAGGGAATATTATACATTCCATTCGACGAGGACTTCATGACGGTTTTGATATGTATACACCTTTGTTATAGATGTAATACCCACTGTCAGCGATCATTTTACCGGCCGATTGGACTAGTGAAAACCGATAAATTGGCGGAACTCGGTGTATCGATTATTATTATATTATATATACGTGTTATATAGTAGATAGGTATGTGATACATTTCGTTTCCGTGAACTGTTCGGTGACAAATTGACGGCGTGACTGAAATTCTGCCCAGGTGGTCTCTGGCTCTGCGTATCCACGATAAACGATAATATTCTACAGATTGTATGTAATATTCAATATCCATAGACATAACAACATAAATGCACTTCGAGTCGAAAATTCACGTACCGATCTTCGCAGGAAAAGAAATGACGTGATAAGCCGTATTTTGGAGTTTCGTTTAGTAATTAAACAAAATTATTTGAAAAAATCTTAAATAATTTAATAAATTTGTTAAACTCTTACACCGACTTCCAAAAACATGCCATGTACATAATAACTGTTTTTCAACTGGTCCCATCACAAAATTCCATATTTTCTGTAAACTTTCCATTTTAATCTTTTCTATTTTTTTTTAAATTGATATTATATATTTTTTTTTTCCTACTCACAAATCCAAATTACAGTATTGATAAAAATGATAAACCTAATTCATAACAAACAAATACAGCTTATCGCGTTATTTCTTTTCTTGTGAAGATCGGTTCGTGAAAATTCTCAGACAATATCTTTATTAATTATGGACGAAAAAAATAGAATTTCGACTCGTTTTATCCATGATATCTGTGATCACAATTATTATAGTAATTATCCCCA
Source organism: Pemphigus obesinymphae (assembly GCA_025469235.1). Taxonomy (NCBI): domain Eukaryota; kingdom Metazoa; phylum Arthropoda; class Insecta; order Hemiptera; family Aphididae; genus Pemphigus; species Pemphigus obesinymphae. Next base: position 86,831 of record JAIPRL010000669.1, read on the forward strand.
CGAACACGGTCTTAGAATATTGGGTTTGACAAATCGTGCGTGTACTTCAATGCGTCTCACGATCAGACGCAGTTTTGTGATATATATAAACATTTATTATTATTATTATTATTCTCTGATGTTATCAAATCTAATGAAAATATTTATTAGGTGACTACAATAACCACTAGAGTTTGTGTTGAATTTGAGTTATTGCAGCAGTATCTAGGTATGGGTATGAACATTTATTGTTTATTAAGATAAATTACATAATTAATTATGTTGAGTTGCGCCGGCCTAAGATATCTAATTTTGTGATTTCCCGTTGGTATATATTATCACGTTTTTGTTTTAAATATAGTGATAACAATCAAAATGTGCATTGTGGAATTAAACGGTAATACGGAAGTTTTTCTTCCACAGTACCTACTTAAAAAATTTACATAACTTGAAAATGTACCCCTTATTTTTTGTCAAAGTACTTAATGATGTTATAGTTTTACTATAGTGCTATCCCAAACAAGAAATTTTTTTATTTATATATATATAATTTTTTTGAATTAGTAAATAATATATAAAAATACAATCTCTTCAAGGAAGGATAGTAAGCTAAAACCTTCCTTTTAAGTGAATTATAAAAAGTGATGTAAATTAAAGACCAATTTTCCTAATATTTTTGAACAAATATCGTGTTTACGCAATAAAAAAAATGGTACCTACTAGCTGTATTGACATAGGACCACTAGTAAATTACTTTTAAAATGTATTTGAATAATTTTAAATAGTCAAATTTCCATTTTACTTTAATACGAGTATCTTTAAACTTACCTACATATCGGACCCTTAAAATAGATTCACGTCATTTTAATATTTACCTATAGTGATAATGTAAATTTATGTAAGTATATACATAATTAATTATAGTAACGATTTCTTATGTTATCTAAAATATAATTTATTTTGTAATTTACTTACTCTCAAACAAAGTTCATACCTACGCAATTATTTTTCAAAAATATAAAATAATATATTGGCTGAGTGCTGACTACAGTACTAAGTATATAATTATATAGAATATAACAGATCAATAAGATTTTTTTTCCAGAACATTTTATTTTTTTTTACCATAATATAGTGTAGGTATATATTAACTTATTCTATATATTCTACTGTGCCTATATGTATACTTACGTTTAAGTATAGACCGATAACGTAAATAAATTTACCTAGTTTATTTTCTAATCATATGTTAGGTATTTTTGATAATTCACGGACATGCCTATATTGTATAGAAACACACGTATTAACGTCTTATAGCAGTGGTCCTCAACAGGAGAGGAAATCCCCCCACCCAGATAGAAATTTGGTACTGCACGAGGGAGAATATAATTTGAGAAAATTACAAAAATTCCATTAAATAATTTATAAATTTTAATTAATTCTTTTTGCTCCAAGTATTATCCAAATTTTAATTAATTCATGTCTATCCTGCTAAAAATGTAGAACATATAGATCAGAACAATATTTTGTACAATGTTTGTCCAATAATTATTTGTATTACTTTTTATTAAAATCAAATACCTACTATACACTATATATTATAATATGACTATACGAGACAGCTACTACCTATATGCAACTAGTACTAATTACTATAATAAATACTGCTTAAATAAGTGAATAACATCAATTGCTCCTAGAATTTACTATCCTTAAACCTATGATTTAACCTATGAGTTAATAAATGATAATATATCAAGTAAAAGATTATTTATAGAAAATTAAATTGAGGCAAGAATCTCATGGGAACTGATAAGGTCGCTTGCCAATTATCATCTATCATGAGCACGAGCGTCCGGTGTTATCATATATGTATAATATTATGACTATTTAATAAAAATGACAATATAAGATTATTATTTTTATAAATTTATTTTTTCAAATGATTAATTTTTAATAGTATAATACACAATATTATAATCTAAATAAATATAAAGAAAAACATAACTTTTTCGATGGAAAAAAGTGTTCATTTCAGTTATTTTGTGTGCATAATTGTATGTTATTAAACCAAGTTCTAACTTCTAACTATTATTTCAATTCTGACCTACTTAATATTGTGCATTTATTATTTTATTATTTTGTATTAGTTATATTATTGTATTTATGTCAACAACAAAATTGTTTTCCTTGGTTTAAGTTTATTTACTTTTATTTTGGTACGAGTTTGCCTAATTCATTAATAAATGTCACAACTGCTATAGGTACCTATATGAACATGTGTAGGTAATTTTCTATTATAATATTCAATTACTGTGTAAAACACCTAACATAGTAATTCGTTGAAAGTATCTACCTTTGGTTTGTATATTTTGGACACCCAGATTTAGACGTTTTATGTGACGGATAAAAATTGTAAAAAATATGTTTGATATTGTTTGGAGGAAAATGGTCTCGATTTGATATTTTCGTACATATTCTTGTGGACTCGATTTCATCATGACTTGGTCGATATTCGAGAGTTTCATGTACACATATTAGGTATACGTGGGACTATAAAAACGATATTAAATCGGCGTAATAGTATATACAAACGTTGCATATAAAATGGACCTTCTATTATACAGATTTATCTATAGGTACCTATAATATTACAAACATCAGACCTACATCTAACCAATATTTTCCGGACACATTTTATTCGGTCGTGCAATGTTACCATGAACATTTTTACAAACAGCGACGGTTTACCTGACAATTTCCGTTTGACTATTCTTTGTGTTATTATTATAATTCGTTTGTAACTGCGCGTACGACATGACCATTATTGGACGACAGTGTTGTTTTTGTCTACATGTATCTCTGTATAATATAGTAGGTAAAATATAATGCATTTTATGTCGTGAAGAGACACGTCAGTTTAACGATGCCTGAGACGAAAGGGTTTTGATATTATGTTATATATACATATATTATTTTATTCGCGCCAACAATCTTTGAGATCTAAAACTATAATATAACGTTATGTTATAAGCCTGCAGACGTATTCAAAAAAAAAAAACTTTCTTAGTTTTCACTCGTTTACTCGTTTCGTAAACGTATAGCTCATGTGGTTTTTTTTGGTTGTCCGACATAGATCTTATCTATAATGTATTTCTTTTGGTCAAAATATTTACACTTTAATATATATTATAACCTATATATAAATAAAAGAAAATATATATATAAATAATATAAATACAAGACCGCTTGATTTTGTAGTGATCAATCGATCCGTCGACCATGTAGTGAAATTTGATCAGATCCTCATTGCTCAGAGTCCTATTCGAGCGGTTTAAATTGTTATTTGATTTGTTCAAACCATAATACCTTATAGATTAGATTTTTTAAACATACGGTCAATCTAAATGGACCATGCCATAGATTTCGCTGTTTTACTATCGGTTTTCACAGCCCCTAAAATTGTGTATAGTACGACACACTTTATATAGTACAAAAAAAATAATGTGTAGTATGAAATTAGTAAACGTGTTGTTCAAATTAGCCAATTCTATATTTCTATATAATTTAATGTTAATGACAAACATAAAAAAATATCATTCAAAGAAAAAAATAGATTAAATGTGTAGTACGAAAATCAAGAGCTGGATTCTTAAATCTACAAACAGGACGCAGGGAAAATAAATGTCCAAAAAAAATTAAACGATTTTTCAACAAAAGTTCAAATTTTAAAACTGAAAACTTTGTGAAAAACAGAAAAACCTATACTATACCTAGGTAAACAACATTTGCGTGCGAATCCGTTTTCCCGGAAATTATTCTGGATAGATATAGCTCAGTCATTGAAATGTCTTAAAATAAGGAACGTAGGAGTTGACATTATTAGGATAATTGCTAAGTTTTTCGTCACTCGATAAGAAATTAAAAATGTATACCTACACATAAAAAAACTTGTATTCGACAAAGTTAAGCAGCTAAAAATAAAAATCATTTACATGCTAATAGATATCTAGTAAAACATATTTAAACACTAATTAAAACATAATATTCAAATTAAAAATATAAGGTACTAAAATCTTTTAAATTATTTATGTGTTAATGTAAAAAATTAACTAGGCAATGTAAAAGTAAAAAATATTTAGGTTTATGTATTTATATATATTATATATTGATTGAACTGAGGGGATGCAGGGGGATGGAGCTACTCTTAATTTTATTCATGTGGAACAGCATACCCAGTTATTTATTTATCAAGGAAAGTAAGGAATGTAGTATTGTTTAAATTTGAATTTAAAATTTTTTTTAAATATCTTTGGAAAGATAATGAAATTACTAAAACAAATGGTCTTGTTGAAAAATAGGTTTTGGATAAACATCATGATATACAAAAAATGTTGAATGATTGATCTTATGAAATCATATTGTTATCACAGGTAATAAATAATCTTCATTAACCATGAATAGCTAAAAGTATATTGTGAAATCACGGCGAAATCAATGCAATACCGATAAATTTCCGTTATTAGTTGTTTACATTAATTGAACAGCGATTTGAGTTCTACTTCCATGACTCACCACTTTATTTTGGATTTTTCGTTGTCGTATAGTCGTTTTTATTCACATTTTACATAGTTTAGGTAAAATGAGTTTTAATGGTAAATAAGCTATTTGATAAGAAATGTTAATACTTTAATAGTCAATTTTCGATTTCGTCGATAGTATTATAAATCACAAAATAATAATGTAAGAGATTTGAAATGTTCACCAAATATTAGTTACAACATTATATTAATATGATAGAATTTTTAAAAAATTTAACCAATTTTCGGTTTTTTATAAGCATTCCGAAATTTGCCCAAAATCCGTTTTTATTTTTTTTCCCCAATTCAATCACTGATATTAAATACTTGAAAAATATACGATATCTTATCGTCAAAAATCTACCAATCTAAAAAGATCTTTTTCTTTCTGCGTTGTCTAAAATTCTACAGGAGTCAACTAACTAAATTATACATATTAATCAAAGTGATTGTATAGTATTCCTCCCAATCGGACTTTAACTGATTGCATAGGTACTATTAAGTACTCTAAAGGCAAACAACGTGTACCTATTTACAATCCAACTAATTGAAATCTATATAGTTTGTTTTTAGCTCATTAAAAAAAAAAAACCCCAATTGCTTTTTATTTAAAGTACAATGCGAGTATCTATATAGTACTTGTTATATTATTTATTAAACCCATCCGAATTATCTAAGAACATGTGTTTGTTTGGACAAAGAACAATAGCAATAAAATTTAACATTAACATTAACAATAAAATAATAAAAAACAAAAAGTTGTGGGGGCGACTTTGACTCAACTTTGACTATACTGAACTTATACCTAAATAAACAATAAAATTATATATTTTTAAATATACTGACGTTGTATCTTCAGAATATATTTCTACTAAATGCTACTAAAACTAGTTATAGGGCACTTATAAATGAAATTACATCAAATTCATTGTGAGCGTCTGCCATTAAATATAATAATGAGAATGAGTAATGACTAAACACTATTTACTATTCCAATTACCCACTATAATAATCGGGTCGGTAAAAAAAAAAACCCATTCTTTCCTACATAGGTATACATTATAATATAATAATTAAGTTTACTTTGTATCTTTAGTCTTACCGATCTTAATATGGACGTTCGATTATATTTTAATTTCTATTGTTATTAAAATATGCGTAAATCGTAAATAATGAAAAAAAAAACCCATCGTGTATGTATAGCACGGCCGTATGGTGTCACGAATATTATATTGATACATACAAAAATAATATTATACCTATACTAGGCCATTCGTAAACCTAGTTATATTATGCGTATTTGCACGTAACAGCGAATGCGAAATATATTAAAGTTTAAACTGACTATAAAATACAAAATCAGTAGATATATATAATAATATAGTTATAAATATTATAATAGGCACTTAATATTTATGTTTTTTAATATAATATTATTATTACTATTTTATATAATGTTTTAGATTTAATATACATTGAAATCAATTACAAAAATTAGATATATAATATGTAAAATATAAATATATAATCTTGACGAATTGTTGCATTTTAAAATTAAGGGGATGTCAGCGCAAACAATTTTCAATGAAAAACTCATGTTAACATTTCTCATTTTTAACAACTTGAAAATATCTTAGAAATATGAAATAAAAACAAATTTTAGATAATAACATTATTTAGTACTTTACGAAGATTTTTTACGATATTTTTATTTTTTAAGAGTTATAGTTATTAAAAAAAAAAATTAGAAATGTTGACTTTTTAAGAATTCATAAAATATGTTTAAATACACGTATAAAAAATAGGCTCTGTAGAGCACTAGATAATTTTGTTTTTTGTTTCATGTTTCTAAGATATTTGTAAGTTGTTATAAATGAAAAATGTAAAAGTAATATTTTCAATAAAATTGTGAACTGTAAACTTGTAAAATTATAAAAAACAATCATAATAAAAAATGATCATCCTCTTGAGTATTTTCCTAGTTAAAGTATGTTATAGTTTTTTGTAACAAAATAATCAAACGTTAAAAATATAATTTGAGTACCTTATAGTATTGTGTTTGGTAGTACGTATAGAATATATTTTAGCACTACCAGTCTACCAATACTTTGTATTCAAATGCAATAAAATCACAATACTGTTACAAAGTGTATTACAGTATATTTTAAAGTGTATCTAATTATACTAAATAATTATATTTTATATTTTACGGGTCGTTGGAAATTGTGAACGAGGCAAGTTGACAAAATTGTTCGTATTTTTCTCAAAACTAGTTTGTGAGTATAGCTGTTATAGGTATAGATTGTGTACGAGATGTTAACACTACATTATTACAATTCACAATGTATACCAGGAATCAACAGAACTTATATAAGAAAATATATTGTTTGTTTTTGTACGTATTTTAAAAGTTACCGGTGTGATTTCTATTTTAAATTATGTTTAGAACGTTGGTTTAAGTAAATAAGTTACTTAAACTGACATTGTGAACACCATTTTAAAATAGAAATCATAAAAATTAATTAAATATGAATATAAAATATTTATTTAATGTGTAAAACTGCCGATATATTTTAAGCAAATAAACAAAGTTAATATATTATTATGCGTGTATATATGTATATATATATATATATATATATGTATATGTATTTATATTATATATACCTCAAATATGTAATATAGAGACAACTTGAAAAAAAAAGTAGTAACGAGTAGGGCGGACTTGGGTCATGGGTAGTATTCGAAATACATCTGTATTATAAATGCTTTTAAAATACATATTTTCGAAAGTATTAAAATACAGTATTTTATTTTAAATGAATTTTAAAAGTATTTTACTCCTTGAAAAAAATAACTTTTCCGGTTCCGACCATTCCTTTAAAAGAAAACGTTTTATTATTTTTTGTCATTATATATTGTTTTTACTCTAGTTTTTACCATTTTTACCACCAAATTATGATACTTAGTAGGTAGTACTAAACATTTAAAAAATTTTTAATTCAAAATCTAGACATTACAAAATGTATTAATATGGAACCAGAAATATTTTCCTATTTACTTACTGAACAAATATGCATATAGCTATTCTGCAATAGATGTTGAAAATATTAAATCTTGTTTATTAAAACATAATACCTAATACTTGTATATAATAATCATGTTTAAATGTAATAACATAGGTACCTAACTAACCTATCTAGGTAATAATAATAATCTATTCACCTTAAACGTTAAAATACTATATACAATTTTCAATTTTCTACTTTTTCCCGTAATAGGTGCCTACGTATATTTACGTAAATATAAATTCAATTTCAAATCTAATCTTCACAAAATAATTATGAATAATTAGAAAACAAAATCAGTGAAATTATAATCAATAATTAAATTACTTAAAATTACGTGCTTTATAGTATAGTCAAATACGTAAATACTTACGCTCGATTTTATTTTCTGTAATACATACAATTTATTTAAGCCAATATAAATAGAATATATAATAATTTACATTGTACATAGTATATTTGTATTGTATGAAAAAGAACGACAAAAAACAATGTAGATATATTCACTTTTTTTTATCTATTAGTTAACACAATTTAAAGTCGTACATTGTCATTAACACTCTGTAATATAATATAGAATAGGTATTTCATTTGTTTTTTTACCTCGTTTGAAATATTAATTATCCTTTTTACACTGCAACTGGTATCATAATTAATAAAAAATAGACTCTAAGATGATAAAATCTTTATTAAATGTATACCAAATCATATGCAATTGAATTATTATTGTATACCTGCTTACACTTTAATGATAGACATACATAGGTACCTACTTATTATTATTAGTATTAGCATATACTAGTTGTCTCCCAAAATCAATTGTCGCAAATAAAAAGATCAATTAAATAAAAAATAGTCAGTAATACATAGTTCAAAATCTTACAAGAGTGGTCTCCCAAAAATTTCCAAACGAGTGGTCTACGCTAAAATGGTTAGTGTTTCGTATATTTCGTTGAAAATTTACTCATAATTTAAAAGATTTTCTCATAAAAAAATTTCAGGTTACAGTTTTTTTTTTTTTCAATTATTGCTTATTTGCTGTTTATTATGAACTTTTCAGGCTTAATTTTATTGTTCGTTATGTTTATAATATTATATGGTCAAAAATTAGGATTTTTTGTCAGAAGAAATAAATAGGATAAATATTTATCCGTCTATTGAAACTCTGGAATCAACTTAATTATTTATTTTATGTTTCCAATTATATAAACCCTACTAGTTTTAATTGTTCAAGTGTTGATTAACAGATCAAATTAATTTTTCTTTATAGTTCATACACAATACACTAATTATACGAAACTTCTCCTTTAAATACCATATCAAAAATCATATCATATATGATATCAAAATATCATTCAAATTGATCGAACCGTTCTATCGAGTACGAGAATAAAATGAAGTTTATTCAATTAAAACAATTGGTAATCAAATTTAATCAATTATTATTTGTGTATAACCTTCCTGCACGTTATCCATACAAATAACATTTTCATAGGCATATTATAAATATACAGTGTTGGGTAGTAACGTAACGTGCGTTACTCGTTATTGTAACGTAGTTACATTTTCGAGTAACGTTATAGTAACTTCGTTATTTAATTTTGTAGTAACGTAAGAGTAACTACGTTAGTTGTCTGTAAGTAACATTGTAAAATAACGCATTATATATTTATAAATAAAAAATACAATTTATTCTAATAAATTCGTCTAAAATTGCCGATGAAAAGATATCTGCTAAAAATAGAGATTTCAACGACTTTATGATTTTGTATAATAAGTTTGAGTGTAGGCATGATATTGAATTTAATAATATTCGACTGACGACTATCAAAAAAATAAAAATAAAATGAAGATATTTTTGACATTTAATTTTTATTATTTTAATTTTTACATATTTAAAAATGTTGAATGTAACGTCATTGTAACTGGTTACTTTTGAATTGAAAAAGTAATCTAGTTACTTTTTAATTTTGTAACTAGTACCGTAACTTATAGTTACTTATTAAAAGTGACGTACCTACCCAACACTGTAAATAGATAGCCGTATTGTTAGATCATCTTGTTATATTGTATCGTTTGTGATTATCAATCAAAAAAAAAAAAAAAAACCATTCGGTAGGCATGACTTGTTTGACGGAAGTATTATATATTATGTTCTCGGCTCATATATCTTCAAAGATTTAATAATGAAATGCATGGATAAATCATTAGTGTAAAAATATAAAAATATAATATATTTGTACGCACATATATATATATATATAGGTATATATTACTGGAAGGGTATTAGAATGTTTCCATTTCTCGTGAGCAAGTCAGTACCGTTATAACTTCGTCATTCCTCGGGAGTTTTAGGTCATTGACTCGCCCAGCTATAATACCTGTCCATATGAGACGTAGGTACGGTACGCAATATGTGTTCTTATACTCACACGTGCGGCGGCGTGCTGTCATTTTCATCTCGATTTTAAATTCGATAAATGTCAAAATAAAAAAAAATAAAAATTTTTAAATTTGAGTTCTGTAAATATACCACGTATTGTAGGTAGGTACGTTGACGGACAAGTTAAAAGCATCAGTCAAGGCGGCCGTCCGCGGGCTAATTCTAAGGGGCGATTTTCAAATAATACGAAAATGTTGTTTGTGTGTGCGTGTACATTGATACTAGTGTGTGTAAGCCCCGCTACCCACAACACGTATCGTAACATTGCCAGCATTGCGCACACTGACAATAATGTACCCATACGCCGCAAACACGCGTGCGTAAATAATGACGGTCGACGTTTCGTGAACTTTTTCGACATTTCGCTCGAGTGTCACTTATCCCCTGTAGCGATTTAGTCCGATTTGGATTTGGAAAACAGATTCGAATATATCGAAAAATTCACTTTTAATCGACCTTTTTTACGTTTTTAATTATTATATCGAATATTTTAATATTTGCTGTACAAATATTTACTCTAATCTTCAATTTTATAAAACAACTTTAAGTAGGTACTAAATATGAACAAATATTAAAAGTAGTGTTGTTAACAAATTTAAAATGTAATTTAAATCATTTATTCAAAATCTATATAAGACTAATCAATTAATCGCTACGAAGGACAAAAAAAAAAATGGTGTTTTTAGCCGGAACATTACTGTGAAAACTGTATAAATTGAAGAATAGAGAATAATTAAAAATTTATCTAGAATCGTGTAACATTTTCAACGTTTTATAATTTAAAATTTAAACTACGCATAACTGAAGAGGGCAATTTTCTAAATTCCAGTAAATATTTCAAGACGATTGGATAAAAATTAAATAAGCTATAATGGTGGTCACTTTAAAAAAGATAGTTAAAAAAATGCCAAAACAAAAAAAAAACCATAATAGGTAGTTCTGATATCCAGTCGTTTATAACTTCATATAAAGTAAGAATTTAACTAAGATATTTTACAAAAAAATTTCTTACAAGTATAATAAAAAATAACAAATATACGAGTATAAAAATATTTTAAAAAAAATTGAATTTTTTAAATGTCCATAATAGTGTTCTCCCTTAGTTTAATAAAAATATTTTTATTTTTCATTAAAATTTTTCATTCAGAATTTGGATCTTTAAAATACATAATCCTATAAAATATTTAACAAATGTGCTATATGTTTTACTTCTCTACATATGAAGTCCCAATGTTTATAAATAATTAATTATTATATTTGAATTTTTATTAAAATTATGTAGACTAAACTTTTGAAAATTATGAATTCCCGATGACGTATCAACCTAACTGAATGATTATGAAAATTAACTGTCAGAAGTTAAGTCAAAATAACGAAATTATAAATTATTTTATTTAGTTCATGAATAGAAAAAATAATTAACTTGTTAATTTAAACAGTTAAGAAATATTGATTTTTTAATTATAGTTGATGCTCATCCTTAGGTAAATCTATGCGTACGTATTTGTTTAATTCTATGTCCTGTAGACCGGTTTTTATTTTAGGACATACTATACATACCTACTTAAATAATAACTGCAGGGGTGCTCAACCTTTAACTATAGTTTAAATTTTTAAGTTAATCTTTCTAAACTTTTTAATTTCCTCGAGTTCATTATTTTTAACTTAACTAACTTAACTAGTTTAAATTTTCATTGTATTGATTTTTACAGCTAATTTATTTCTTAAATCATCCTGATAATATACATTTTGGAGACCAAATACGTGTGGACGGTAATATCGAATCCTTCATAAAATTCATTTGTACATAGTAATTATATGTTTCATATATAGATTTTTTTAATAATTTAAACTAATTTTGAAGAAATATTTGTATTATCTAAGAGCACTCATTTATTAGCATTCGGTAATTTTAAGTTAACTATCTTTCTTAAATTAAATCACTATTAAATGCATACTTATATATTTTTAAGAGCACCTATACCTATTTACTTGTATTTAAAACAAAATTAATTTTTTAGGAGGCAGAACCCTTCACCTTTGTATGCTTTTTTGGTTTCAATATCGATTAACCATTAATGGTAGTTAATAATAAGTAATGATCAACTATTAGTCAAATTATGTTTAAAATCTTGTTTATTTTTTATCAACTTTCGGTAATAATTAATAAATTACAATATAAACGTCAGAAATAAACTTCATTTGTTAATTATTATATTTTATAATAAAAGATCTATATTGAAATGTAAAAAAAATAAATACATTTGTATAATTATCTCATTTCATAATAATTATATAATTATAATACAAGTATACTAATAATAAATTACGTTTAGGTACAATTAATCAAATAAGTATATTGATGCAAATTAATTAATTTCAATATATATTATGTGTTGATTTTTAGGAACTTATTTTTGACTATTTTTTCATTTTTTTTTATTGACAGTACTAATACATCACCAATTGTGAATAGTATACCTAGGTACACACCAGAGAGATTTTAAAATTGATTTAATTGATCTAAAATTTTGACTTGCCCCATTACAAATAATGAATATTTATTGTTCCCGTAGTTTTTGGCTATTTACCTTTTTTTGTGTGAAACAGGTATTTCCTTACAAACGTGAATAAGCAAGTAAATAAAAGGCCGTCGGTTTTTTTTTCTTGTATTTTGCCAACAAAACTAGATTTATTTGTCGACTCACAATTAACATTCCCAACTGTACGGACTCAGTTATAATTAAAAATTAATGCTCTCTTTTGTGTCCTCCCAAAGGACGCTGCTGGAATATATATAACTAATGGGAAATTGTTGCTCTAATGATTAAAAATGGGTCCAAACCGAAGACCACGAGATATCAAACGAACGAATTATCAATTATTGTTACTGTACGAGTAGTCTTTATCATATTTTATATTATAAAATATAACCGTACTCTGGGACTGTATACGCGCGATATCGTGCAAACATTAACAAACGCATGCGATGTTTGCGAACCATTCGTGCGGTCGTAATTATCGGTGTACAGGACGCAACTATATTAAGGCTCAAGATAAATATAAAATAAAATAATACACCTATAATCCGTGAATGTTGACTGAACCGTAAAGTCGGATCAGTGACAATCGAGACATCGTATTCAATATGAATTTAACGAAATAGTTATATCCGGTTACGAATTTTTAATCGTTCAAGTTAAAAATTATATCCACGAAGAAACACAATAATAAAAAATGTTAAGAGGATGATTTTTTTTTGTTGTGAATGGGTACTTTCGTAATTTATTCAAATTCTATACCAAGTCTAACAATAACCATTGAGGTATAAATTACACACCGTTTTCAAGATGAACATTTTTCGATATTTTGTTTGAATTGAATTTTCAAAAATGATGTTTTATACGATTGAATAATTACCAAATTTACCAAATGCGCCTTTTTTTCCATGATTTATTTTTAATGTATTAATGCAATTTTTAAAAATCGACTTCCTACAAAACATAATATACCTTCTCATATTTCAAACAGTGGAATAATTTTGTTTCGACGATATTTTTAATTCACACGACATTTGAATTCCGTAATAATGATTTTTTTTTTTTAATATCGTGATTACACAACGATAAAATATAGTACTGATACGGTTCTAATTTTAAATTACTTTTATAATTTATTTAAATATTTTTAATTTGTTTGATTTTCATTTTTCTTAAAATGTTTAAAATTTCCCATATAAAACTCTTAACATTATTTTTATCTATTTTAATTTATTAATTACCAGGGCTCTTATATGCACTAAAATATGCAGTAAAAACCATTAATTATACAATAAAATTCCTGAATATGAAAAAAAATTCTATAAACATAATAATTTATAAACAAATTGTATTTTCATCTTAATATTTCTATTTTAGACTTGTATGCATTTTATGCATAAATACATTTTCTAAACTTCAGATTACACATTTAAGATGTTATAATTTTTATCATTTTACCGTCTATGTATTAATTACTAAACCTATTATGGGATTTCGATGCAATATCATTTTTATGTTTTAAGAAATACTAATTATCTTAATGTAATTTCAATTTTGCATTTTTTTGACAAAAGGCATTTACAATTTTTAAAGCATTGTTTATAAATTTTAATTTTCTTCCACAAATACTAAAAATAAAAATTGCTTATCTTATCAATTATAAATTAATAATATATACCTATATATATATTTTTTAAATCTTGGATTTTCAAATTCCAGTCAAAGACCTTTACCAAATTTTTTTTATTTAAATCTCTTATTTTTACTTTGAATGCAGTTATTTTTTTATGGCATTAAAATCTCAGCCCTACCTATTGTAAAATGTCAGTATTCTTAAAAAGAAATTGTGTTTTTACAGATAGTATTCTCATGAAAACGCACGATAAAATGAACGAATATGCTATATATTATGACGATAATCCCGAAATATACAATTATATTCGAAATAAAATAAAATTAAATTGAGAATCTTCTCATTTTAAAACGAATTTCTATGTTACCTTGCATTTAATACGACTTAGCCAGATTAATATGTAAATGCATAAACATACGAACCCTGTTAATTACCTTTTAATTGTTTCAAGTATAAAACTTACTTAAAACTTGATAAATAAGTATAATATGCATATGTTTATACTTATATAGTGTTGTATAGAAATTAGAAAACATGTGGAAATTTATCTAAAATTGTGTATCAATTTTGTTTCAATAAAACAACAAAATAACTGTCCTGAATAATTAAAAAATAGGAAAACTTTAAAAATATAAGAAAACCTTTTTATACTAAACCCGCGTATTGTTTGATGAAATTCCTCAAATATTGTAAATTGTATAACTGGTAATAATTGTCTATAAATGTCTCTGTGAATATTTATATTTATTTAATTTTAGTATTTTTGTAAAATTGAGATAGGTATCTACTATTAATATACTATATATTTATAAAAAGTTAGAAGTTTTACTATTTTTTAAGTTTTTTACAGGGTTGGACCCGGGCTTTATTCAAAACAACCCAACCGGGTTGGGTTAAATTGGTTTTTTTTCCATCATACTCAAAAAAGCCCAATATTACCCTGGGTTTTTTATGAAAATTATTTGGGTGGGTTTTAATGGACTGTTTTTTTTGTTTTTTTTAAACCCACTTCAACTCAATAAAGACTTTATTTTTTCCCCCAAATTACATACACTGTATTTTTTTAAAAGATTTGAGAGAAAGAATCATATTTTTTGTTTTACTTTTATAATTTATTACTCATAAGCAACCAGTCCTGGCCAAAGCCATTAACATATTAGTATATTTTAATATAATAAATTATATTATACTATACAATAATAATATAATTTGTATTAACTTTAGTACCTATATAATATATTAATAATAATAATAATTAATAATAATATTAATAATAATACCTATATAATATTATTATTATTAATATTATTACCAAATACATGAATATTTCTATAGTTGTATTCATAGTTCATTGAGTTTTTAATTTTCTAAATAGAAATTTTAATATTTACTATTCGATGAAAAAAATTCAATTTATTTAACCATAATAAAATGTTTTAATTTTTCTAAATTGGTGTATAGGTTTTTTTTGGGTGGGTTTGTTGGTGGGTTTTTTTTAGGTGGGTTAAACCCGATAAAACCCGGTGGGTATTTTTGGGTTGGGTTTTTTCAAGCCAACCCTGGTTTTATACTATTCTTAAACGGTAACCTATAATTTTGACTTAATTTCGACGCAGAATACGTCGTTTAAAAACATTATTGTATTAATATCAAATGGTAAGCCAATAGTTAATTATTTGTTAGAATTTAAAGTTTAGAAGAACGGAGTAGTGCGTGGTACTAAAAAATAAGTTTGAAAACTGGTAACCGGTTTTAAATTTTAAATTCAAGGAGCAGTCATCGGTAACCGGTAACAAAAAATTCTATTTTGTGGTTTTAAATTTACGGGTAATCGTTTTGTAATTACCGGTAATTGTAACGGAACCGATAACCCTTTTGTAAGGTGTGAAAAATAAATCATTATTATTATATTATAATATTATTGTTTTATTTATCATACTTTCATGGATTTTACTCAGTATTTTAATTTATAACAATTTAATCTTTATTTTATAATACCTTATACCTATTATTGTATTATAATATAAAATTAAGGTATATATTATAATAAAAGTTAGATACGTACAAAGTTTATAGATTATACGTATACTATACTAGTTTATATATTATATATTTAAAAATCAGTTACTAGTTATCAAAATTTGTATAACCGATTACTTCTATTTTCGGAAGCGGTTTTAAGCCCTAAAAAAATGTATTTCCCGTCCCTTCACATATATTTTGTCTAAGCTTAAAATGCTTATATAGGTAAAATTATAAAAATATTTTTTAAATATTCGATATTAATATAAAAAAAAAATGTATTTATTAAAAATTTCCAAAAAATTATTCTACAATAGAATATCAAGTCAAAACTATAGGTATTGCCATTTAAGAAAAGTATAAAACCTAAAAATATTCTGACTTTTTAAAATAACATCATGAAATGAGTAACTCAAGTTTACAAAAAATAAAAATGAAATATATATATATATAAGAAAAACTAACCTTAAATATGTTTAATGGGTTAAAAATTAAATAATGTATAATTTGCGACTTAATTCAAAAACGCTTTTTACACAAATATGCAAAACAATATGCGTATTCACATAGATGGGTAATATTTTTATATATTTTTCCTAAAATAATTTTAAATGTTTTTAAAATAGTCGACTCCAAGAACCTGTTGGTTTATTTACATATTATAAGTTTTTCTCGTACGGTACACACGTACATACATATAGGTAATGTAGTCCTGTAATCAGCTCAGTATGGTGTGGGAGTCGTCCTCGTTTAGCCGTTTATACATTTACTCGTAGTAATTGTGTCGGGATTTAGTATATTATAACCGTTATGAATTTTCACGTGCGATTCTCGTTCTTCTCTCAATTTTATGTATCCACCTAGCACGCGTATACGCGCATAATAATTACTACCTATATACGGTCTTGTAATGTGTACCTAAACGTTTTTTTTTGCGTGTTTATAAAAAAAAATAAAATACATCTATATATAGATACATATATTATATACATAATATAATCGTAAAATATATATTTTTTTTATACGTTCGATTATATTTATTATTATATTGATTAAGCTCACCGTATCGTAAAACATAATATATTAATATGCGTCGTTTAAACAACGAATAAATGCTATTCATTTGTATATAGTGGACATGGTTTTAATGAAAAAAAATATATATATATGCCATGCCTATATAATTTACATATCACGTCGTGTATTCGATATACTTCACAAAATGTATTCTAAATACCTCTGGAATACATTTTTTTAATAGATTTCAATAACAAAGATAATACTTAATTATAATATTATTATATTTAATCTTTTTTTTTTTTCGTGTAAATGAATATAAATTATAATAATACAATATTGATAGCATACATCTACCTAATAATTATTAATAATATCTAAATTGTAGAATTTTGTGAATCATTTAAGTAATGAATGCGTAATTATTATTTTTTTTTTTTGTAAAACTTAATGAAGAAGCATTATACTCTAGACTATTAGTAATGACTTATCTTTTTTTTTTTGTAATAATTAGTATTATTAGGTCAGGATACCGAGACATTATTAAAACATGAATTAAAAATGTATCCCTTATTTATATTTATCTGTCATGAATTACATCACTGGCGGCAAAGTGTAATATTATCGACTTTTAGTTTGAATACAGTGGCGTTTTTTTAATACGCATATTTGTATGCAGGCCACAACGCTGACTGAATTTTTAAAAATAACTTCAAATAAGCAAAAAAAAAAAAAGGGTTATCGATTGTTTTCTATCACAATATACCAAAAATACATCTTTAAAAACGTAAATAAGTAAACGTAATAATAATTTCCATAATTATGAAATGAGAACAATATATCTCAGGGGATCAAAAAATACAAGTGTGACATTTTTTCCTTTTTAATTTTTGACAATAAAATAAAAATGTATTCATATTCTCATACCTATCTCATGAGAAAAATACCATATCACCACATCATATAAAATATATAATAAAAATAAATCACTTGTTTGAAATCAAAAAACTATATTTAAAATCGTTTAAATACGTGTAAATATTATTAATATATGTAAATGTTTGTAAAAGTTTGTGAATAAATATAATTAAACGAGAAACAAAAGGGTCAATGATCAGTCGGTAATTTTTTGTATGTAATGTGTTCACATGGTGTGATTTACCTAATCTAATTTTACGTGACCTACCTACCTATAATCTAACAATTTAAAATTATTATAAATCGACTCGCTTTTTATTATTTTACATTTTTAGAAACAGTATCACATAACTAAACTTTTAAAATGCCGACTGAAACTTTCAAATTGTTGACTGGTGTTTTATTTGACTAAAACCCCCTATCGGGATGACCTCTGCGTATTATATATTACAGCTCTGATAATGGAATATCTCTACAACAAAAAAAAATCAGTTGTTTACGTAAAAATAATTACACATAAATAAAATAAATACACATCGAATAATAATAATGCGAATCCAACTTTTCAATCAATTGCATCGATATTTATATTGATCTATCCTCTAAATACCTATATTTACAAGATCATATTTAGATTTTATTTTCGGAGGAAGTCCAAAATATATTTTATAATTTTAGCATATATTGAATTTATGCTTTGTCCATCATGTAGCTATTTACGCACATTTCCCCAGCCCCCCCCCCAATTTTGTATGCAAGTACAAATATGTTCAATCGTTTCTATGCGGTTTGTATTGGTTAGTAGAAAAAAAATTTTCAGTTTTAGCAGTGACAGTAAAATTAGAAGATATTCCATAAGTTTTAAACATAAATAATATACGCTATAAACTTCAGAGGATATGTTCATTTATAAATGATAATGTATCAAGCGTAGACCATTATAAGGTATATTGTAAAAGATACTATAGTTCATGAGAACTCTATGAGGATTTAGCTACAAAAGCTATTCCACTTAAATCAACACCTAAAGTTCTGTGACTACATAATGTACACAGTTTAAATAATCCTTTTTAATATTTGTATTTTACTTACAGACTAATATATAAGTATTATATTTTAATAAATTGAATAAATATAATTTTAATTTTAATTTATGTTGTAGGTATGTGTTAACTTATATAGTAGGTATATCTCCGCATATTTTCCTTATACCGAATAACTTTTAAACGGGTTTTCTACAAACAAATATTTTTCTACTAACCAATACAAACCGCATAGAAACGAATGGACATATTTGAACTTACATACAAACTTGGGGGGGGGGGGAAATGTTCATTGGCGGTTTAACAGATTTGAATTTATCAACAAACTATATTTACGGTCTACGCGGACGACTCAATCAACGATGGACAAAAATAGCTTTTTTTTGTCTTTATAAAAAACTTGTCACAGAAAACTGCCTTAACAATTACATTTAACTAAAGTTAGGTATATATGTAACTACATTTTTTCAATACAATTATGATTTTAGCAAGTTCAAAAGTTAATGATTTAAAGAAAGAAATGTTTACAATATTATCTTTAATGATGCTTTTTATAATTGCGTATCAATGTTTTTCTGCATACCTACCCATATCTATTATTTCACCTATACAATTGTTTTGACGAGTTTTACTGTCACATTTAAATCACAGGTTACGTAGGTATAATCCATCCAGTACATCTGCGCCTTTGGCGACCGTTACATTTTTAAATTTGTAGAGGTTATTAAAATTGCGGAAGCACAGATATGTTGCCTACATAATTTTTTTTTGTTGAGGTTATACTCCCGGTAAAATACTGATTACCCAATAATATCCATGATAATATAAAAGTCGCACATTGTAGGTATCACACATTGTTCAATTAAAATTTTTTGAATCCCTGATCTGGTCAAACGTGTGACGTCACCGAGGGTGCAGATGAACTGAACGGGTTATAAGTATATGTTTTTTTTTAAAGTGTTGTAGTTCATTACTCGATCGGTTATGATTAAAAATATTGATATTGATGCTAAATAAAATGCTACATACAAAATTTATGAAATGTTGAAAAAATTTCAGAGTGGATCCGGACCACATGGCCTCCCCCTCGGATACGGCCTTGCGTGTAGATATATATGTACCGTATACTGGGTAATAGGTAGTTCTATTATAATGAGATACGGCACGCGGCCCGAGTCTAAACACCGTTTTCGGGTCATCCGGTTTACTAGTTTTGGCGGCCGTAATCCGAGATGGGTAATTAAAATGTAAAAATAAAATAAAAATTATATTGTTACCTAGGTTATGTGGTAGGGGTCATTTACTTACTGTATATCGTACAAATCCAATGTATATTATCCGCAGGTCTATCGTCTTGGTCAGTCATGTGACCGGAACATTGTTTCCCCGTTATAAAAACGGGTTGTTAATGGCTATTTATTTATTATTTTTACGTACAACGTCTTTGTGCTGACCAAAGTTACTAGTAAAGTATAGTGTTTACTCGCGCATATTTCGAGAATATATTATACGCTTTATAGGTGTACGAATTTTACTTTATAATATAGGTATACGCCCGTGTATACATCATCATTAAATCGTACGTTATATTATTGTATTGTATAATATTATGTATAGGTACGTTTTTAATTAAAAAATAATAAATGGGTCACACACACACACATATATATATATATATAGTTAATATTTCGAAAAAATTATATCGGTTGTTCGTTCCTATATAGGCCGTACACCTTTACGTATACGATTTTTATTTTTTTATATATATATATATATATATAATATGTATATATACTTATAATTATACTTAGGTCTATAGTTTATGATTTTGGAGTTTCCGCGCGGTACGTATAGGTTACCTGTAGGTTTAGTGGATAACGGTTTTAACAAATTGGTTGCCTCGAGTCATTATTCATTATTCGATTATAATTAGTTTTACTACCTACATACCTACCTAAACGATTTACTGTACTCTGCTGAACTCGACTCACTGACTTAGCCTTGTGTGTATCAAATATATGTCTATATGTGTAATTATAATATATTGTGTGTGAAGAGTACTTCGAATACATTAAGTATAATTTAATACACGAATACATTGAAACACCGTTTGTACATTTTTCATTACAAGTATAATTTTGTCTATTGTCCCTTCGGTAGTGTTATTATTTTAACTTGTCGGAAACAAAAATCTTTGTATTCGAAAAAAAAAATTGAAAGTACGCCACTGGAGGTTTCTAATATTATTTTCTGATTTATAACAATTTTTCTTTGTTCTCTGTAGTTTTCGTTAAAGCTTACTAAACCTACTGGGGAAATCGAAAAATTGCCCTTTTATAGTATAAATAAATGGGATACATTTTCTTATCAAAAAGATCTTACCCGAAAATTCTTACTAGAATCCGTCTATACACAGAAATAATATGATTAAAGTATATTCATAAAAAAAAAATATAACCAAAATATAGATATTACATCAATATAGTATTGCTTACATTAAGTATTTATTACAAGTTTAAATTCTCTGTTGTTATTATTTTCCCACTATTTTCGTTCATTGTTGGTAGTTTTTATTTACCATGCTTAAGAAAACTACTGGGAAAATCTGAAAATTAAATTGTTTATGCACTATCAAATAGAATTAATTTGTTATTAAAACAGCTCTTCGTCTCAAATTCCTAATAAAGGTAGACTTTTCTACCAGAAAAATTATTTTTGTTTATTGTTTCCAAAAAATAAATAATAATAAAGTAAATACAGTGTTGAATACAGACATTTTTTTCGAAGGGAGGCTAAAATTTTTTTAGTAATTATATACTTATAGTACTATATTATAATATGTATTGATAGAATATATATTATATCTAGAAAATATATTCTGATCAAGTGGTGGGTTTAAGTGGGGTTCTTCTTCACTTTATACAAATATCATCATGTCAATAATGTACTAAAATACATATTCAGTGCAAAATACTAAAATAATTATTATTTCCCAAAGAAATTAGGTACTTACAATATTTTATAACCAAAATTAATTACACTTGACAATTTAGTTGTTATTTTAAAATCTTTAAGACGTACTTTAAGACGTAAGTGGCATCCTGTACTTCTGTCTCCATCTATCTAATGAGCAATATAGCAAAATTATAGGTACTACGAAAAACTAGAAATATGACGTCTAAATATACAATTAGTATTGAATTATGTATTGTAATGTATAATTAGTATTATGTATTTTTCTGGTTACATCATTTTTTCTTAGGTTTAAAAAAGGTATTGAGCAAATCGAAAAATAATCCCTATAAACTACCGACTAAAACTTATTCACTAAAATGAATACCCTAAAACGGATAGGTAGGTACACATGAAACATTTAGAGAACTCCTTCCAGTAGACA
Organism: Pemphigus obesinymphae; assembly: GCA_025469235.1. NCBI lineage: Eukaryota > Metazoa > Arthropoda > Insecta > Hemiptera > Aphididae > Pemphigus > Pemphigus obesinymphae. Next base: position 109,471 of record JAIPRL010000669.1, read on the forward strand.
TATTAGGTAAGTACAGACATGAACAAATGAAATTAAAATAAAACACATGATTATAATATAATCAATATATTTCTCTTCGTTTAGAGTATTAAAAGCTAAAAGTCTATCGCTTGTTTATACGTGAACATTTGAATAATTAATTAAAAAAAATTCTAGATCCATCACTTTTCTGACCCAATAATACCTCTATTTTTCAGTGTGAGGGGGGGCGATTGAGATACCTATAAAATATAATATATCAAAATAATAATTTTACCTATATGTTAAGACTGGGAAAATAAACACGTGGTTAGTTTAATGTTTTTCTTACTATAGTAACTAGTTATCCTATATTACATTTTAAAAATCTTTAAAAATGTTCTTATACTTGTTTGTGTATATAATTCTATATTAATTTATTAAAATGTTAAAAACTGTTAATACATATTTTATTTATACAAAAATAAAACGTAATATTTATTTTAGTTTTCACTAATTTTGATAAAAAAAAAAAAATAAAAAAAAACAAAAAAAATGTATAAATAAATAACTTAAAATAAGTATCTAATAAATACAAACAAAACATAATAATATAATAAATTATAAAAATGTGAACGTATATAAATATTAAATAACCATCATATATTCATATCAGTAAGCAATAATCAATCACATTTAGGTTAATTTTTAAATCGTGAAAGTGAAATATTCGACGAATAGTGCACGCGTAATTTTCACGCAAAATAACTGCCGATTTGATTTGATTTTTCAGTAGATACGGAAACATTAATTGCATAACCTAATAATCGATGTAATTTATTGAAATTTTCAATCCTCTATTAGGCCAAAACGTATTTATAATTCAATACATTCCAATACAATTCAACCAAAATTAACATATTTATTATATTTTGTTAAAAAGTAAAAACTTTAAAATATTCATAATATAATCATATAATCAGGATTCGGAACTTATAGTGATAAAAAAAAATATTCTAACATTTTATATGGTTGACTATGTACATAGGTACTGTATTTAATCATTTTACCAATTAATATAATATTATCACTATAATACCTAGTTAGTTACTTTTAATTCTAAATGCATCATTATAATTATGATTTTTATACGTAAATACAAATAAATATTTTTATTATGGTCAAACCAAATTGTATAGATACCTACTATAGCAGTAGCGGATTTAAGAGTCGATTTTTTTGTGGGGGGAGGGGAATTAGTTAAAAAATTGATAAAAACAAGCAAAAAAAAAAAGGTCAAATCTATTATATTATATAAAAAAAACTCTCATTTTGTGGTAGGTAATTCCCCCCATTCCCCCTCCCGTAGATTCGCTCCTGACTATACTGACTATAAATAATACCTACATAGAAATGATTGAAGAATTGATAAATATTTGAATTATTTTTAGGTTTTTTATTGAATATTTTGAATTTTTATAGTTACCTATCTATATACATTTTAGTTTTTTTTTTAAAGTAATGTTGGAAATTTTTTGAGATTCGAGAAAAATAAAATAAAATAGTTAATATTTTCTAAAAATACTTGGTTTTGTGAAAAGGCTCCACGACGTTATTAACGTCCCTGAATACATGTATCAAATAATGGTTAATAATATTATTGCCTTTAGTAAATATAAAAGATTTTCGTTTTTTTTATCGATAAGCTTTTTAATACTTAAATAAACATTTAACTAGATTGAGAACTAAATTATTAAAAACAGTTTTCTCCGTTTGGAAATCGATTATTGGTGTACACCGAAGTGGTTAATTTTCGTTCTCAGTAAGTAGATATATTAAATACTAAATACAAATACTTGTAAATTAGGACAATAATAAAAAATGATCGTGAGAAGTTTATTATTATTTCTCTTTGACATTTCTAAATTTAAATTTTACGTTAGAATTTTAATAATTTTGCTATGTATACTATTCGATAAAATTAGGGTTATTCATATAGTTTTTTTATGAGTTAAGTTTATTATAGTTATTTTAAGTACTTACTCGTATTCTCGGGTTTTATGAGGTTATATTTCTCTATAGGTATAGACAAATTTTAAGAAAAATTAAAATCTAATAATAATTGATTTAATTAAAATTATATAATGTTTAAATACATTTTATAAGTAATTTATAGGTGATCGATTATTATGGAATTTAAAAGTATTTTTTAATCAAGATATTTATCCAAACGCAAATAAAAAGCTATTTATGATTTCCAAGTTATAAAACTTAAATTTATATAACTTTAAAGTTATAAAAGGGATAATTTCGTCGATGTTATACGATATTTTCTAAATATCGAGCTTATTATCGTAGATAAAAAATAAATTTCTTTACATTATTTGAATCACCACAAAATTTTTGGTAATAAATTATCTCCTAATAGTGGTTTTGTACACATTTTAAATAGACTTTTAAGCGTTTTAATTCTAACATGGTTTTTAATACTTTTTCGTATGTTTTACTTTGTTTAGTGTACGTTCTAATAAAATTTTTGGTGCCATATACATTTTAATAATAAATACAAAAAATTTAACAAACGTAGACACATATCCGAGATTTTACTTTGGAAGAAGTGCATTTTTAAAACTTTTGTAATGCCTAAAAACATTAATATGAATAATAAAATATTAAATGTATTATTATTATTATTATTATTATTATTTATTTATCATTCATATATTTATGCATAATGCCATGGATATTTTTACGTAAAAATATTTGGTGCTTTTGTGATATACGTATTAGCTTTATGAGTCATTTTTTAATTACACACATCATCACAAAAATTAAAGCATTCAATTAAAAAATGTAATCTTATAAAATCGAAAAATAATATTATAATTATAAATTTTAATGTATATTTCAATTATATTTTTTCAGAGATTACTTTGGACTATTATGCTTTCTAATATGTCTTTGCATAACCGGATTAAAAGCTCAATGTCCATGGCAAGCCGATCAATCAGCAGCAGAACTTCAATCATCCTGCATATGTTCAATTAATGCAGTTCAAGAATTATCCGTACAGTGTGATCTTGTGAACTATGATGTACTATTGCAAACTCTGGACAAATATTCACAGAAAACACTTGACTTGCTTTATATAAATAACAGCTCAGTAAAAACTATTGATGATTCTAATTTCTCCAATCTTAAAATACACAACCTACAATTATCTGGTTGCCAAATTCAAACAATATCACCATTAGCATTCAAAGGACTAGAGCCATATTTAAGACACTTGAGCCTACAAGACAATAAAATAAATGAAATCCCTAAGTTAGACGGACTAATTAACTTGACATTGCTGGATCTTTCAAAAAATCGGATCTCCAGAGTTCCAGATGATGCGTTTGTTTCCTTAAAAAAATTACAAACAATTAAATTAGCTGATAATAATATTACGTTTTCTAAAAATTCATTTAGAGGTCTCGAGAATAGTTTAAAAAATTTAAATCTTAAAGGAACTAATCAGAAATCATTACCAGAGTGTATACAAAATTTAAAAAGTTTGGCATTTTTAGATTTAGCTCAAAATATTTTAAGCGAGTTACCAGGACCTGATGGACACATTTTACATGGATTAGAAGCACTAACAGCTCTTAACTTAGAAAGAAACGTCATTCAATCACTGGGAGAATTTACATTCGATGAGGTCAAAAATACACTTAGTTCACTAAGTTTGCTCAATAATTTACTCACTGATTATCCAACGGCTGCCATTAGCAAATTACCAGAACTTAGAGTATTGGATCTAGGTTTTAATCTCATCACAGAAATACCTAATGATGCGTTCCAAGCAAATCCTTCTTTAACTTTATTGGCGTTAGATGGAAATCCTATCGAAACTATTCCTAAAAAGGCTTTTACACATCTTAACACTACACTTCGTGGATTAAGTTTAGGAGGGCGATACTTACAATGTGATTGCAGAATTCGATGGGTAATAGAATGGATAAAAAATGGAGATTTACAAGTAACCAGCAGAGAAAGAAATCCACAGTTTTGTGCTAGTCCGTCAAATCTCAAAAACAAACATTTCTACAAAATCGACCCTTCAGGTAATATAATTTTTATCTTAAACATAATATAAATAAATATTTAATTAATATTTATAATTTCAGAAATGGTATGTAATAATGATCCTGTTTCTTCCGTTGCATCGACAGCACTGGAAACTACTATAGAAGAAGACAATATAGATTCTCGACATCCACTAGGAACTGGTGTTGGATATGTTAGTCCTACAAATGTTTCACCTGAAATTCCCATTTCAAAAAATAAATTTAAAAAGAATCCTCCAATATCGGAAGTAGAAGTTGTAAAAACTACAAATTCTTCTGAATTATTTGGAAATATGGATACTACTAGAACTATTCCTTCGACTACGGAGAGTACAACAGTTGCAATTGATACAACAACAAAGTATTACATACCGACTACTACAAACGTCAGTACACAAGTTTACTAAATATAATCGATAATATTGAATATAATTTTAATAATAATTTTATGCTTTTAGATTAAACCAACGAATTCAACTCGTAAAAATAATTTGGTTATAACGCGTCCACCGTCAGCACAAACATCTCAAAAACCGCCTCTAATCCTAGGTAATTATCCTAAGAAACAAGTTCAAGAAGTGATCATAAGAAGTGTCCACAGACAGGATAATTCTGTTATAATACAATGGGATTCTGAAACAACAAATATCTTGGGATTTAGAGTCGTATATAGACTTTTTGGTGACCGGACTTTCAAGCAAGGACCTCCTCTCGAAACCAGTGAACGAGAATTCAAAATAAAAAACGTACCATATCAGGTAAAAAGTATAAACAATTTAAAACATATAAGCAAATCTTATACTATCAATCCAAATTATAATTACTGGTTTGGATAAAATCTCTCTCTACCTATCTATCACCCTATAATTACAGACCTAGGTGTCTATCTGTTCTCTGAATCTGATCGTCTCATTGCCTCTTACAAAAATACTAAATTTAAACTATTTTATAGGAATGTATCATAGTCTGTGTGATATCTCTAGAAGAAATCAACATCTCACCGGACACAGTGCCATACAGTCAATGTCGTGAAATCCGGACGGCGGTGACGATGACAAGTAACATGGACCGGATAACGATTGCAGCCAGTGCAGCCATTTGTGGCACTGTGCTGATCGCTGTTGTCGTGTTTATAGCAGCCAGCAAGCGTCGAGCAAGAAAAATACAAGAATTGCACAACTCAGTCACATCGTGCCATCCCAACAAATCAGGCATACCTGTCAGTACGTTGCCCGTGAACTGTTATGCCGGACCTAACTCCAATCAGATGTCATCATTGGCAGCACTGAATGCGTTCAACGGTCACAAGGATTGGGACCAGGGTTCGGTGTATAGCAATCGGAGTTTGAATCCAGCTCGGATGTATCGGGTCGCCGACAGCAGACAAGGTATGATCATTTTAAAATAAACGTATATTATATTTATATAAAATAGCATATTTTTATGAATTATGATCAAAAGTGCAGCTAGCCAGGACATTCCCCAAATAAAACAAACACAGAATATGAAATTAAAATTTACTGTAGATTCCTAATAGAAAGTAGAAAAATATGATTATAGTTGATATTAGAATTTCAACTTTTGAACAAAAAAAATGTATTAAAACTGTTAGATGTATATTATTATTATTGTTATTATTTTAGGGTGCAATGAAGATTTACACTCGAATATTTCAAACTTTAGTTCAAAACCACCAAAAATGCGTTCAATTGCTGATGGTCAATCGCAAAACAGTTTTTCAAATAACTCTATGAGATATTTGGGTGGTACTAATGCATATGCATCCGATCTTGTAAACTCAAGGCCTGGTAAGTTCACACGATAAATAATAATTGAAGTTATTATGATACGTTACGAGTATATTTAGGGTTGAGCCAGTTATATAAAAAAATACAAAAATTTTTAACAAAACCGTTCTATTACACTTTATACCGTGCTTTATAATTTTATTTAATTTTTAAAAAGTTCCTGCTGATATTATACTTTTAATGCATCGTCTATAATTTTTTTTAACTAGTTAGTGTTCACATCAGAGGTTTGATACCCATCTTATATGTACCTAACTTGTATAATTGATCATCCCGATCCGAACTCAATTATGAGCTTAACTTTTGAAAAATTAACGACAGATATTGTTGATAGATACAGGATATCTTATTTAAATTTGTAATTTAAAATGCTATTACATTACCTAAAATTTTTTAAACCTGTAATGATACTTAAGTATTTTTTAAGTTTATTTATTTATTTATTTATTTTTTTTGTTATTCTTCAAAAACTTGGGAGGGGACAGTGTGTCCGCACTACTTTCTCTCAAGTTTGTGAGTATAGCCCTACTGATCCCGGTCCGCCGCTTGGTACCTATCATTTATTGATAATTTACAAAGTATAGTACATGAACAAACACTCAAGCGTTTTATATAAGATATTATACACCATTTAACCATAGCATTATTTTATTGGTGTAAATTGTCAAAATTCAGTTTTTAATTGAGTACGGACGGGGCTGATCAGTGTGAAAAATCGGAGCAAGATTTTACTTTGAATATAAATGTCTCACCACGGATCAAAAAATCTCTTGGTTGAAATATCTCGTTGCTATTCTCAAATACATCCCTCAAAAACACATAAACGATCTCAGAAGCTATACCTATATATCTATGTTCTGATATTTATCAAAATATACAATATCATAATTTCTTCACGAGACCAAAAGTCCCCCCCCCCTCATGTGATCAAAATATCCCAATGGGATCAAAACTTTTCCTCTAAAAATGATTTACCAAAATCTATAATATACCGTACTAACGGATAATTATCGATGTTTGACAGAATTGAGACAATCCCGACAATCGCTGGCGGTATCTGAGAGGATGTCACATATCAGCTATCCTGGTAGCGCTCGTACGAACACGTCGAGAAACAAGCCGAGACAACGTTCACGGACCAGGGAAGGAACGCAGAACCGTCCACCCAGCCGGTACAGTCATACCGGTTCCCATCACAACGTCAACAACTATTGCGGAGACACATCAGACAATTGGACCGACCATGACATGGACATATACATGACTAGAAATCCGACAGCCAGAAACGGTCTTGTACCACTATAAAATATACGATAATAATATAATTATTATTGCGTAAAAATATAAGTACATTTATATTATAGATACCAATAGGTCATTTTTAAAATGGGTAGTCTCCAATTTTATCATGAATTGATTTTTTGATGGGTTACAATTTTTAAATACGTCGATTTCATATGAAACTATTGTTACGTCTTATGCTCTAAACAGGATCCTGTTAGAGTGGATATTCGTTTAGAAAAAATGTAATCACCGTAAAAAAATCAATGAAAGGCTCGAAACTATAACAAATATACACTGGTATATTTCAAATTAACAGTTTCAGAATTGTCTTTAGTTCCATTAAAATATTTAAGCACAATTCCTTTTTTTAACTTGATTGTTACAAATCCTTGTTTATTTTTAAACGGCAATTTTCTCTCAGGAAAAATAAACATCCCGAGTATATTGTGAGCTGATTTGATTATAAATAGTTGTATCCCTATTGAAAGCGAAAACACATTTTTATGTTTTCTGAGAATATGAAAATTTAATTACGATGTTTGTGTCTTTTTTTAAACATTGAAAAACTGGAGTCGACCCCTTTTCTAAATGACCTATTCAGTTAATTATAAATACTCAGAGCTCAATTGAATTTATTAATTTATTGATTGTATATATAGTTATAATATATTGCTTATACGTTCATGCGACCATTTAAAAATACGTAGGTATAGGTGCATATTAAGAGGGCACTGTAGTGAAGAAAAATAAACCATAAAAAATTGTCGTTTTTACATTCTCTATAACTAGCAGACTACTGAGTGATTTTAGATTAAAAATACCTACCTATTATTAAAGTTTTAGACGGTACGTTCATATAGAAGTCGTTGTTATTTGATATTTTATTAGGTATTTATTATTCCAATAATTTCAACGAAAAAATAAAATATCAAAAAGCGGCTTCTTTGCGGGCATATAGACAAACTTCTTCACTACGATTTTAATAAAAAAATTTTAAATGTAGTTTTATAAATTGATTAATTAATTTTATTTTAAAATTACTTAGTAGCCCGTAATATTTGAAATACAAAAATGTATTTTTTTTCACTATAACGTCCTTTTAATGGCTCTCGTGTATAGGTTTTGTACTTCCAAAAACTTAATTTTAAATTGTTCATAATACTAGTATTATTTTAAGTACAAATAAAATTTACTCTTAATCGAATAACCAAATTAATTATCGGTTATTAAATATATATATATATATGAATATATAATTATAGGTAGGTAATCAATTTTTATTTTTTTTTTTTGTGAAGTTAATATTCGTGTACATTATTTTAAGGTATTCATAATAATTTAATAAAAAAATAGTGAAAATATCGTTGTCATTCTAATGTAGATAATGTAATAGATACACTGATATCAGGATAACGTTAAAAATATCCTTTATCACTTTACTTAATTATTGAAAAACTTGTGTATTTTAAGTTTCAACAAGTTAACTGTCCCAAGTATCTAATATGGCTCTTTGATTCCTACTTACCTTTATTCGACTTTATTCGATTTACTGGACTATAATCAACAATGGTACTCATTAATTTTACCCCTCTGAAATCTCAAAAACTTGAATACATCTCAAAAATGTATTTAATCTGTATTGAGTGTAACTATATAATAATTATTTTAGAGCGTTGATCAAATGAGTATCATTTTTGATTTGGAAAGTTTGGTTAAAGTTATAAGTACAATCAATTTGTTAACACATATTCTATTTATATAAATATTTTTTTAAATCAAATCTATTATTAATTGTTCGATTTATTTATTTTTACTAAAAAAATATATAAATTATAAATTTACTATTAATTAATAATAGTATATTTTTCGATAAAATATATAAATTTGTGTAAAGTACCTATTTTGTAATTATTTAATAAAATCAATTATATAATATATACTGTCACTTTATCACTTTATCAAAAATTGATGAACCATAAAATTATATTCTGTGAGGTAACAGAAACATAAGGCAAAGAAAAAAAAATCCACGAAAAAAAAAATCAAATATAAATCTAGCGGTTAAAAGCCCAAATTTAAAAATGCTAGTTTTTAGCACAATAAATAGTACAATAGTACCTACCTAATTTAGAGCTCTGCACGGTTCATTATTTTACGGATCGGACCACTAAAATTGAACTAAGACCAAGACCGAATAGGACCGATAAAATGATCAATGATCGGACTTGGACCGGACCTTTTTTTTTTCAATCAACTAAAATATGCCGAGACCGGGCCGAATTTAAATATATAAACCTAAAACCGGACCGAACCCGTCTGGACTGGACTGAATCAAATCAGATAGAACTAGATCGGACAAATAGATTTTTCACGGGCAGAGCATTGCATTGCCTATATGAGCGGCCGCCGAAGGACTATAATCGCGTGTCAGGCGTATGTTTATGTTTCGCGTTAGTTGAGGTGATTGGTGATTTTGGTTTATTTATTTAATTTATATTATTGAAGCAAGTTTATTGGTCTTGATTTAATTGTTTTATTTGGGGTTCGCTTGAATACAGGACCATCCCGAAGAAAGATTTTTTTTTTGGGGGGAGGGGAGTGAAAATGTAAAAAAAATTATATAATACTAACCATGAAAAATAGGCAAAAAAAAAAAAAGGTGATCAACTTTTTTCTCCATTTTGCCGACTACAATCCTAATAATTTATAGTTTACCCCGATACTTCAAAATTCCAAAACACATCATAAACGTGAGTGAATAAGCATAAAAAAAAAAAAGAGGTTTCGATTTTTTCTACTATTTACCACTGAACTTAAATTTGCCAACTGAACTTAATTTTGCCAATTGCTTTCCGAGATGGGAGGGTGAGACACCCCCCACGCCCTCCCCCCTCGGAACTGCCATGCTATAATACCCTAGTTCTCTTATGTGAGTGAATTGCGAGAATTGGTTTTTGTTGCCCTCCGTACTTCACCGAATATCGGAGAATAACAAAGAAGTACCAATATTTGTATAGGTACGACATCGTCTTAATTTTGAATAATTTCTTACTTTAAAATGAATATTATTTCCGAAGCAACAACTACCTATATAATATAAAACTATAACAACAATAACTATATAATAACAGTGTTGGGTAGTAACTTAACTCAAGTTACAAGTTACTGTAACGCAATTACCACTGTTAACTCAAAAAGTAATTGCGTTTCTAAAATAAAACTTTCTATTTATATAGTAACGCAAATGTAATTCAATTACTATTTAAAAGTAATTTGCATCGAAGTAATGCAATATTTTTGAAGTTACATATAAAGTTAAATATATATTAATATTATATATGACCTAGAAAAAAAATAATTTTAGTAATCAAATTTATTGTCAAATCTTCAGAACAAACCGTAATTATTTTAATATTGTACAGCCCATATTATCTTGTAATTATTTATATGACTATTATTGTTATTGTTCTTCGTACTATTCGTAGAAAATGTAATCTCAACCGAAGCTCTCGCATGAATACAATCGTCGTGTTTATTGAAATCGTAGGTACGAATATAAATATCGAGGCGAGCCGTAGTTATTGTTTTATACGACTAAATACAAAGTACGATGAATCGCTGATGACAGGTAGGTATGTTTTATCATTGATTATATATTATATAATATATAATATATAATCAATGGTTTTATATACGAGAGTAAAGGCGATATTCCACGCTCTCCGTGTATCTGCCATTCATACAATATAGCTCTCTGATTGGTTGAACCACTCGGTAACTTGTGGTATACCATTATGATACCGTGTCCACCGATATATAAACTTGGATACCACAAAGTTGAACAATTCTCAACTTTTACCCCGTGTGGTTATCGGGTTATGTTATCAGTTATCAAAAAGTCCAATTATTATGATAAGAATTTTTGTTATCTATATCAGAATCCTATTATATAATATAGTGAGCACAATGCACATGAAATTTAATTTTATATAAAAACAAACATTTGAA